>JANFOE010002675.1:65000-126007 GCA_025667525.1 Glebionis coronaria
TGAAAAATAATGTTTTTATTAAACTGCGTGTTTTTTATCAGTGGATTATAATTATGGGACGAAGGGAGTACACTATAATATGATTTTATGCAAGATGCAGCTTTTCTTGGTCACCTAAATTGTACGCGAGGTAAAAAGTAAATCGTACATTAAAGTAAAAAGAAAGTTTTAGTATACATATTTGTAGGGGTCTTGGCGAATCAATTTGCAACAAGTAAATCGTACGCTAAATCGAATTTGTTAAATTTGAACCAAACTAAATATGTCAAGGATCTATTATCATTCTATATACTTTTTATTACTTATTAAAATTCCATATGTGATCTATTCTATTATCGCTTATTATTTGAAGATAATGACCTGTACACTTTTAAAAGCGATATCTATAATCTCCTCAACTGTTACATTTTACGCACGAAACCAAAATTTGACTTATGCAAGTGTACATTAAATTTATTTCTAATTTGGATTAAGTTGGATTATACACACATTAAAACTATGTGGGATTTTTTTTAAGAAGTCTCTTATATAAGGTGTTTCCAAATATCGCAGTAACTAAAACTATTATAAGGTCTGCTGCACTACTACAAAATCGTAGTAACTAAAATTTCCATTCTAATGATTGTACTTAATCATACATTTCACAATACTCTGATCTTTTTGTTTTAAAACATTTATGTAAAAAATAACTCTGTTAATAAAGCACTTGATGAATCTATAACGTTAAGAACATAATTAAATATTCATGAAGCAATGCGATATTCATTACTTGCTGGCGGTAAGCGAGTGAGGCTGATTTTGTGTATCGCTGCTTGTGAGCTTCATAGGTGAAATCTGAAATCTTGTATCCATTGAATTAAAAACATGCCCAGCTAGTGACTTGATAGTGTTGCTGATTGATTTAGATCGAAGAATAATACTGACCACCGAATCATATTTGTAAACAAAAATTTCTTTTCAAGAATGCATAGCTAAAATAGTTAACCATGCTATCTAAATTACACTTTCACTGTGGATGCTTATTGTGGGACATATGGTTTAGTTCTTTATGTTATGCGTGTTTACTTGTTTATAGTTTTGTTTCTTCAATGATAGATGTTATCTTGTCACAGATCGGTTAAGCGAAGCTTAGGAGCCAAATTATTTTTCAAAAAATGATTAACTCTGAAGTTAATACGTGTGACCTTGGGGCTAATGTAGTCAGCATCCCCATATTCCATAAACAACCAGTTTTGGCAGCAAAAAAGGTAGCACTGAGAGACGTGCAAAACCATAAAAGTACCGTAACACCCGACCACCATCCTTTGCTTCCAGTCGGTGGACAATCGTTCATAGATACAGCTAAAACAGTCAGACTCAAAAGATATGTGCCACCTCCTCTTTTGTCCAATAATGGCTCACTCGATCAGTACAATTACACCCGTAGGAAATATGAATTAGGAAGAAATGTGGTTACAGAAAAGGTTACGGGTTACCCGACCTCATGTTCATCAGGAAATAAACCAGATAAATGGGAATAATGTACATTACGGATTGGTAGTGTCTCCAAACCAAGTGGGTTCTAAGACATTTGCTCTCGGTTTAAAGAGTCTGGTGATGATCAAAGGGCAAACCGATTAATTCGTTTACAGAACTTTATCAAGCAATGTGACGGATCTAACCATAGAGGGAATATTCAATGTATGTTGAGTTTTATATTGATTGTTTTCTGTATTCTTGTATATAATCAAGCTACTGTTGTGCAGGCCGCCGAAATAGCACATTCTATTTTCGACTTCGTTCTCGGTGTCGTAAATGTAAAGCTGCAGGAATCTTGGGGTTGTCCTTTCGGCGGACACAAAGTCCCAATCCAGTGATACACTTGTAGTTCCTATTATATATACATGACTTCCTTGATCTAATAGTGTCAATAGACATGTTGTTCTTTCTATGATCAACTCTTTCAGTTCCACATCAGAAAACATGATGATCAAGCTCCACCGAAACCAGATCCTTCTATGGTTCTTTTTCGTCTTCATATATTTTATCATCATATCACCAACACCGATATAGCTCAATCAAATCCTCTCACTTACTATTACTGTCATAACCCTGATAGTTTTACTACAGAAAGTAGTATGCACAAAATTTAGACACCACCTTAACGATCCTCCCTTACACCAACAACGGATTTCGTTTCTACAATTCCTCATCCGGCCACGGCAACAATACAATCAATTCAATCTCTCTATGTCGAGTTGAAATCAGTCCAGATATCTGTCTAAGTTGTGTGCATAATGCCATTGGTAGCATTCAACGACGATGTGTTTACAAATATGTCGCAATAGCATACTTCGAATATTGTTCATTCATTGGGACAATTATACTGTAATGTCAAATACTTATAATAAGTTTTATGGTGACATCAATACGACTTAACCCCAAGTTACAGCAAATGTTGATAAGTTTTATGAGGCTTTGAGACCATTGTTGTATACGCTTAGAAATCAAGCGTCAAACTGGAGTCAACTAAAGAAGTTTTCAAGTAGGAACACGACCAGAGCGATTCTAATATATATGCGCTTGTGCAGTGTTTTCTATACTTATTAAAGAGGGAGTGTGTCGATTGCTTAGAAGATCTAATTAATCTAATACCAAGTAATTTTGATGGGAAAACTAAAGGGACACTTTTTGTACCTATGTGTGTTTTCCGGTATGATACCATGAAGTTTTTTAATGAGATCGATCTTCCCCTTGTAACCCGCCTGCCATCAGGTACGGGTAATATATACCTCACAGAACCCCCTAGCGTAACAACATGTTTTAAACGTGGGCCACGTAAAACTGGTGGAACTCGACCCGCAGAGCAGCAACCGGTTTCTGATTTTGTTCCTGCAACGTATGAATTAGTTGTGCTTTTAGTAACAGAAAACTATGGCCATGTGACGAAATAGTGGTTTTCAATTGCGGTTATCGCAAACCGAAATGTGTATGCATAAAATAAGTTACCTTTGAAAAGAGACAACTCTGTAGGAATATATTTTGTATTGGAGGGACCATAATTGCGAGCCGCATTTTGACCAGGCCTGATTCGTGAGGAGCTAACAGAGTGGTCAGTTCCCAGACCCCAGTCATCAACCGTAGAGATAAGTCTATGACCAATAGACACTTTTCCTACAGCGGATGCATTTTAAAGATGGTTAAAATTAAATAACCATTTTAAGTGTGAGTGAAATTAAATTACTTTACTAAACATAAACCATCAAGAGTCAAGAGTAAAAAAAATACCGTTTGAAAGTGCAGAAGACGGATAATTAATGTGTAGCCCAACGTATGGCGAAGAAGATTTTAGATCACTCAATTCGGACAAATAGTCTAGTGAATAAGGTGCGTTTTCTTGAAGGGATGTTGTGGGGCTTAGATGAATAATACGACCTAAACCTTTTCCTGCATCACTTTTTTCAGGTAACATCGGGAAATAATTTCCAAGAATGGGAATATAGTTTGTATCCTAATTCAGGAAGTGGTATTACAGTACTACCGTAATGTTAAATGTAAAATGGTTAGTCCATCCCCCATCATATCAAACCAATAAAATTAAGGGTATTTGAGTAAAGGGTGTCCATATTTTTTTACCGTCGATATGGTGACAAGAACATTGCTTTTGCAGCAGGTTACATTTACATTAACGGGTCTCTCCATTTTCCAGCCTATGAACTTCCTAAATTTTTCTCGTTTCCTGCAAATTGTCGTAGATAGCAATGTCTCTTAGTTGATCTTGTGTCAATCCTGCATGTGATATATTTTGTGTAGCATGATATGAATTCAAAAGAGACTTACATGAGGCGCCTTCATCCTATACGAACAATAATAACCTATCAAACTACGTTGCAGCATCCGCGGTACCAAAAACAAAGAGGGACTGTAAGCATATAGCAAAAGAGCAGTCATGAGACATACCATAGTAAACCTAGACAATGACTTCTTGGGTTGGATCCATACATAGTAACATATAATTAGATCCTGACATCAAACCATTTAATAAAAGCAGAATTCATATTCAGAACCAATAAGAAAAAGTTTGTGCTGGAAATAAAATACGTCAACATTTGCAAGTTGAAATGGCGTTACTCTTTACCTGAATATATTTGTTGTCACGCTTAGTTACTAACATGGTTAGAACTTAGGATCTACGTTAGGGGCATGTAGTCCACAGTTAGTGATCAAAGGTCCATTGATATCGTTTGCAAAAGATGGTGGTCTTATTTGTTGGATGGATACACATACACATAAGAAACAACAAAGGCAAACCCGTATTGGAAAAAACAAAGTAGGCATAATAAAAAGAAAAAAGGTCCTTACATTGATATAGGGACTGATTTTCATGATACATTTTCAAGGAAAATCCTTCTATGCAACCTCGGTTGTTCTACTTGAGGGTGTTAATAACCTACAAATATTTGAAATAACCCTGATGGGCATTTGTTGTTGGCGGGGTGGCCAAGACAGAGATGAATTAAAATACCTGACCCGGTTCACTAACAAAGTTAAGGCCCTAGGTCCAATCATAGATCCTGCTAGCCTAGCAAATATGCAGTGATAACTAAAAAAGTTTTTCATTTTCACCATATCCAATACATTTATGTCACACTTACCGAGTCTTTCTTAGATGTACTATTCTTATTTTGAATCTGTATATATAGATACTAAAGATTAGTACAAAATACTAACTTCCGAGTAGGATTCTTATCCAATGTAAAAAAGCCTACAGAAGGGGCGTTTGGTAAGCCTAAGTCCACTAGGTTATGCATGAGTAAAGCTTATTCTTAAAAGCTAATTCGCCGACATAAATAAATATACAAATAAGCTTTATCGAAAGACTTGGAAAGTGAGCCTAATAGCGTTTTGGAAACAAGGGAAATCTATTATGAAGTCGTGTTGCCCATACTCTACCAATCATCACAAAATGATATTTTAACAGATAGCCAGACTTTCTATCTAGGTGTTTGGATAACTTTATTGATTAAAAATGTGCTTAGCAGCTTCTTTATTAAATCCTAAAGTCAAGACAAATTAGTAGCAGCGAGATACAAGTATTGTACACAAAAATAAACTCTAACTTACCTTTCCGGCCGATGCACAGTCACATTCAAGGGTCTCTACCTCTCTAGAACGCCTGGTAATATATGAGAAGAAATAAACTTTAATTTATTGAAAATAATGAAAAAAATGATAATCTAAGAGACGGATCAATATACCACGAAAGAACATTGTAAACCCAACGCTCTTGGTGGGTTTACCAAACTCCAAGAAGCATGTGTAATCAAGAGAATGTGAGAATGCTGCTTATCAATTTGTTTGTAAGTTCACGTACAAAAGTGAGACATTTATCATATCTTGCAATAATAAAATAGAAACTAAAGTAAACTAATAAGGAATCAAAAGTCCTCTCAATTAAATCTACATTAAAAAATGCATACAAAATCTACATAAAAAAATGCATACAGACTCTACATATTATAACAGTTCATCATAGGGTTTTGAGAAAATTAAACATTAGTTTTTTTTTATGCAGGTGATCAATGGAGATGAGAACCTGCAACAAAAAAACAATACAGGATATCCCAAAACAAAAAATATTCATAATCTATTACTTCCAGGTAATTTGGTTTGATTTTGTCTGCAACAATAATCCAAACATATAATCAATTAAATAGATATACCTAAAAAGAACTTACATGTGCAACAATTGATTAAGAAAATAGGAGATAGTGATTCGGAAATCCAATTTTTAGATGTTTTTAAAATATCAACTATTGATGTTCCAACAAAATATCTTCCATGTCTGAATCTAAGTCCTAAGATAGTACCTTAAATGGTTCCTTATCTTTGCACCTATTATCGCTCCATTCTCTGGTTCCATCATGTCCTGCAAACACAAAGCTTTGCCCGTGAACAATGAAAAAACCGATTAATGTAGGTTTAGTGTTTGAGAAAAAAGAAGTAGTACTTTTTTTTACGTTAAAAAAGATTAACAATAACATGTAAAACAAAACAAAAAATACTTGAAGATGACTAACCTGCAAAACAAAAAAAATACTGTCACACGTTTTGAGAAAAAACGAAAGATTATATTTTTTTTCTTATTCATGTTATTAGCCGAAGGATTCATAGGTCATGAGATTATTATTATTTATTATCAGGCTTAGCCCATGTTAATTATCTTATTGTGCAAGACTTTGTGATGTATTTATATTTGATCATTAATAATAATTAAGGGGGAGATTTTACCAATTCCAATAAGGTAATCAGAGCCCTAAAACACCCACTACCACAAGTTAATCAGCCGTAAAAAAACAAATCATCACTTTCCAATCGAACTTTTTCTTTTCTGTCCTGTTTTTTGCTTGGTGCTTGCTGGCATTTATGCATACAAAACAAAGATTGCTACAATAGCCTTTATTTGTCTTTGTTATTACTCACGCCAACAATTGTTGACCAACAATTGTTATTCATAGATATTATCGCTGATCATTGCGATATTTGTTTTCGCTAAAACTGTTTTGCTACAAGTTTTTTGTAATATTGTTTTCTTAAACTCGTGCTACTTGTTCGATTCACGAATCTTGGATATGGCGCAGCAGATACCATTCATCTCTTACGATTATATTCAACCAAACCTTTACTTACCTAGAGCCCAACCAGCCCTGTCACTCGGTCCAATTACACACGCGTCTCAAGCAACCATGCTTCCATAAGTATTGCAAGACACGACATCTCCAGACCCTTCTTGGAACATGTACACCGGAGCATCTTCTCACTTAACGGATAATACAGCGAGTCTACCGGTCCAGCATGTTAATAGTTTTGGTCCAGAGAATTATTCGTATGCTCATTATGTACCAAATTTGTATCCACCGCAAGGTACCTTGTCTCCACAAGCATTTCCGATTAAGACTGAAGATTCTTCTTGGAACATGGATACATGAGCATCTTCTCATGTGGCTGACAATACAGGTATACTCACTTTTTTTAGTAATTCAAGCATTTATCCATCTGTATTTGTTGGCAATGGTCACTCTATTCCTGTTACTCATACCGGACATAGCTCCATGCAGACATCTCATAAGCCTCTTCATTTAAATCGTATTCTTGTCACACCTCACATAATTAAGAATTTAATTTTTGTTCGTAAATTTACACGTGACAATGATGTTTCTGTTGAATTTGATGCTTATGGTTTTTCTGTGAAAGATTACCAAACCCAAAGGCTTCTCTAATAAGTGTGAAAACACTTATCCTTTTACCACTTATTTCCAATAATAACAAGACCAAATCGTGTATTTTATGTCGTAAAAGTCGGAATTATGTGTGGTTTGTGTTTTTATTGTGTTTTAGGACCAAAAGATGCAAAAGGAAGAAAACATGGGCTATCACGGGCTTTTATCGAAGAAAAAGACTAAAGACGAAGTCGAAAGATCGAGAATGCAAAAAGAACGGAAGTCCAGGGCCTATTCTGAAGATTTATCGAAGAAAAAGTCTAAAGACGAAAGTTTAATGAAGTCGAAGAACTCAAGTCTAATTATAGAAGAAAATTATAAGACAAGTTCAATTTATATCGACTAATCCCGAGACGACGTCGAGAAAGACAAAGAAATTAAGTCGAGTCGAGACGAGAAGAAATAAATAAGATAGCTTAAGCATGTAATCTCCCCACCTCCTATAAATACCCTCCTAATGTGTCATTAGGAGGGTGGTTAGGTGGTTAATTTTTAGTAGTAGTTTATTTTTCAAGTTTTTCTTAAGTTTTCTTCTCTCTAGTTTTCCAAGTTTATCAACCTTAATCTTGTAATCATTTGATTTTAATCTTTAATCAATCAATCTTGTTTTCTTAATTCTCATTCTACCTTTCTTAATCTTTTACTTAATCTTGATAATTATGTAGTTTTATCTTATTTTTGTTGATGGTTTGATTGTGTAGCTTATATGATTGTGCTTATTAAATTGGTAATCTAAAAAGTTTCTTCATAAAGTGCTTTCTGATTTCTAGCTTATTTGATGTTAAAAGTTTTTAAATTCTAGCTTATTCATCTTTTTCTAAAATCATTTTGGTTTAACATTTGGTTAAGTGCTTATTGATTGTTGGCTTATTTTCTTAAATCTTCATGTTACGGAACAAATTGTCCCAAACCTTTTTATTCCGGATAAGATCCCTATTACAATTATTCAGGACAGTCAAGTATTCAGGATAAGTCATCTTAAAGTTTTTCCGGATAAGCAGCACTTCAAGGTTATTCCGAATAGTGAGTACTTCAGATTATTTCGGATAGTTGTTTCTTGAGTTATTCCGATTAACTGTGTCCTCAAAGATTCCGGATAAGCAACAGATAGATTATTCTGGAAACGTGATATTCCGGATAACATTCCGGAATATATTCAGGATAAGCAGCAGAAAAGTTATTCCAAATAAGTGCCATTTCATCTATTCTGGATAAGCCCCATTGAATTCGGATTGCGGATAAGCACCAGTGAAGTATTCCGAATAAGATGTACCTTCATTTATTCAGGATAAGAACTCAGCCTTGATTCCGGATAGTATTCCGGATAAACTTTCGATCCTTCATTCCGGATAGTATTCCGGACAAGCTTCAGTAGCAGAATTCCGGATTAGCAGCAGTGTTTATTCAGGATAAGCTCCAGTTGTATTATTCCGGATAAGGAGTTTTTCTTCATTTAGGATAACAATCCGGATATTATTCCGGATAAGGGTTTGTTTTTTACAGTTTTTGAATTTTTACTTTTCCCGCCTTTTTACTTAGCTTTATTCTAACTTGTCTTATTCTTATTTAAAGTTTACATTTTTATAAGTTTTAATCAGTTACTTCTCAATTTTTAAAGTCTTCATTTTTAGTTTTAAATTTTAAAGCTTTCATCTTTATTTACTCAACGACATTTTCATTTTTAGTTTAAAATAGATAATCAAACCTTTTTATTTTTCCACCAAGAACAATTGAGTCGCACTTTCTACCAGTAATCAATTCAAAAAGATCGGAACTACGAAATTATTTTATACTTGGCCAAAAGCTTTGTATTAAATGGCGCCGCTGCCGGCTCTTTTCGTTAAGATTAACGGTTTTAAGTGAGAGACGCGTTGGATTTGGGATAGGTTCATCTTTGAACGTTATTTTCCTTGCTTTAAAATTTTCAAAAATCCATAAAAATTAAAATTTTTTCAAAAATACAAAAAAAAAAGAAAAACATAAAAAACCAAAAATATTTCTTGTCTATTTTGCTTTTCTTTTTGTAGGTGTGCATGCGTACTCGTGCTCGTAAGAAGAAAGCAGCTCAAGCCGAAGTCATTACTCCACCTATTGTCACCATGGACAATCAACCAATGATCGAGCTTTTGCAATCGCACGTAGAAGGCAACACCGATGCTATTGTCATACCTGAGATTGGAGCCAACAACTTTGAGCTTAAATCCGGCTTTATTCAAATGGTCTCTGCTCAACCCTTCTTAGGGCGTTCAATTGATGATACTCATGACCATATTAAAAGGTTTCTTCAACTCACTAATACGGTTAAGTATAATGGGGTTTCACAAGAGGTAATTCGCTTGCAACTTTTTCCTTTCTCCTTAGAGGGACAAGCCCGGCATTGGCTTGATAAGGAACCGCCACAAAGTATTCTTACGTGGACGGATTTAGAGACCAAATTCATCAACTACTTTTTCCCACCCTCACGTACTACCGCTTTGCGGAATGAAATCATTACTTTTGAAAAAAGTACGGTGAGACATTTAGTGAATCTTGGGACCGTTTTAAGGAACTTTTAAGAAAGTGTCCACAACATCGTTTAACAAAAGTACATCAAATTAATACTTTTTACAATGGTTTAAGCATGAATGACCAAGATTCACTAAATAGTGTCTCGGGGGGTAACATTTTGGTTAAGTCTTCTAATGCCGCTTGGGATATTATTGAGAACAAGTCTAGAGTGCAAACCAAGAGTGTTCAGACCAATGTGGCTAGTGCTAGCACTAATGAGAGCGACAAGAGAATTGACAAGCTTACTTCGCTTGTTGAATCACTTGCTCTCCAAGCCGCCAACAATACCAAAGCTATCACTGCCCAAGCTAGTGCTTTGAGTCAATCATGTGAAATATGCGGGGGATCTCACTCATACACCGATTGTCCTTCGACTCATGACAATCCGGAAAATGTGTATGCCGCCAACGGTACCTATTCTAAAGGATGCTATCAAGCACGTCCTCAAGGTGACCGCAATTTGCTCAGCTATCGATTAAACAACTTTCTTTCACCCCCCCCCCCCCCCCCCCCCCCCCCGGTTTTCCCCCACAAAACCCAAACAACCTCAATCGCAACAATCAAAACCAACCTCGAGCTCCAAATCAATATCAAAACCAAAGAAACCCATATCCACCTCAAAGAAACAACCAAGTTTACCAACAACCTACTTATCAAACACCCACCTACCATGCTCCTCCTCCCAACCAACCCACCGCATTACACCAAGACGTTGAAACTTACATGAGGACTAATGATGCGATAGTGCAAAATCTTCAGCGGGAAATGCTCAACATGAAAGCAGATATGGTGAAACAAGGAAATGATCTTCGAGCCGATATGTGAAACACTTTGGCAAGTCAAACGAATGACTTAAGGAACATGATGGCTAGTTTCTTCCCAAGTAATCAAGCCTCTGGTTTGGGTTCTCTTCTGAGTAACACCGTTGCTAATCCAAGAGGGGAGATGAAAGCAATCACCACTCGCAGTGGAAAAGGTTTAAAGGAACCCGAGCTTCCTACACCTACACCGGTGATTGTGACAAAGGAAAACGAGTCTCCTTCTCCAATTACTCCACCTTCTATTTCTCCAACACCTCCAACTTCTACTTCCACCCTTCCACCACCCAAGGATGTGAGTGAGAATTCCATACCAAAGCCTTCATCTCAACCCAATATACCTTATCCTTCAAGGTTGAGGAAAGAGAAGTTGAAAAATAAGGATGATATTCAGGTTTCTAACTTTCTTAAAATGTTTAAACAATTGAATTTCAATATCTCCTTTGCTGAGGCTCTCGCTCACATGCCAAAATATGATAAAATGTTTAAAGATCTTCTCAGTGATAAGGAGAAACTTCTCGATATCGCTCAGACCCAACTTAATGAGAATTGCTCCGCAGTGCTCTTAAGGAAATTACCAACCAAACTTGGTGATCCGGGTCGTTTCTTGATTCCTTGCAACTTCCCTGGGGTATAGAATTGTATGGCCCTAGCCGATCTAGGTGCTAGTATCAACTTAATGCCTTTAAGCGTTTGGAAACAATAATTACTACCCGAGCTAGTCCCCACACGAATGACTTTGGAATTAGCTAACCGTACGGTTGCTTATCCGGTGGGGATAGCCGAAGACGTCTTTGTTGGTGTCGATAAATTCACCTTTTCGGCGGATTTTGTTGTCATTGACTACGAGATGGACCCCCGTGTTCCATTAATCGTTGGACGTCCATTCTTGAGGACCGGTCGCACTCTCATTGATGTAGCCGTGGGCGAATTAATCATGAGAGTTGGTGACGATAAAATCGTCTTCAACATGGGAAAACTTTCTAAGCAACCATCTGAAAACGAGAGTGTTAATTTCATTGACGTTCTTGATGAGGCTTGTGAAGAACATTTCAAAGACGCTTGTAAAAGTGGTTCTTCTTCTCTTCCCATTGTTGAGACCGTTGCCTCTATTGCTCCATCACTAACTCCATTTGGAGAAAGTGATTTCATCTTGAAAGAATTTGAAGCAACTTTGGGAGATGTGGACTTAAAATATGACGATTCTCCCTCCAATTGGGATGAAGACATTCGTACCATTGAGAAACTTCTCAATGAGGACCATATTTCTCCACCATCTCCTAAGGATATCTCTATCGATGAACTGAATTTGACTACGCCTTCCATTGAAAATCCTCCGGATTTAGAGCTTAAGGACCTACCGTCTCATCTCGAGTACGTTTTCCTTGAAGACAACAAGAAGTCACCCGTCATCATCGCAAAGGACTTGCAAGAAGAAGAAAAATCTCGACTTATCGCCGTGCTGAAGAATCACAAGAAAGCGATTGCTTGGAAAATCTCTAATATTCGTGGAATTGATCCTCACTTTTGCACACATAAAATTCTCATGGAGGACGAATTTAAACCCACTATTCAAAGCCAAAGAAGGGTGAATCCCAAGATCCATGACGTTATCAAAAAAGAGGTTATCAAACTTCTTGATGCGGGAATGATCTACCCTATCTTGGATTCACAATGGGTTAGTCCCGTCCATTGTGTGCCTAAGAAAGGCGGAATAATCGTTGTTCCCAATGAAACAACGAGTTGATTCCTACTCGTCTCGTTACAGGGTGGAGAGTGTGTATAGACTACCGCAAACTCAATGATGCTACGAGAAAGGATCATTTCCCCTCCCTTTCATGGACCAAATGCTTGAACGTCTAGCGAGTAATGACTATTACTGCTTTTTAGACGGTTTCTCCGGGTATTTTCAAATTCCCATCGATCCCAAAGACCAAGAGAAAACCAAATTCACTTGTCCTTATGGAACATTTGCTTATAAAAGAATGCATTTCGGCTTATGCAATGCTCCTGGGACATTCCAAAGGTGTATGATGGCTATCTTCCATGACATGGTTGAAGAAACTATGGAAGTCTTCATGGATGATTTCTTGGTCTATGGTGATTCTTTCTCTCATTGCCTTGCCAATTTGGAACGCATGCTTAAGCGGTGCGAAGACACTCGCCTTGTTCTACATTGGGAAAAATGCCATTTCATGGTAAAAGAAGGCATTGTGCTTGGACATAAAATATCCAAAGCCGGTCTTGAAGTTGACCGTGCTAAAGTGGATGTCATAGCCAAATTACCTCCACCTTTAACCGTGAAGGGTGTGAGAAGTTTCCTTGGTCATGCGGGCTTCTATCGTCGATTCATCCAAGATTTTTCTAAAATCGCTCACCCGATGACCCACCTCTTGGAAAAAGATACTCCTTTCATCTTTTCCAAAGAGTGTCTTGAATCCTTCAATCTTCTTAAGGATAAGCTAACTAAGGCACCGGTCTTGGTTACCCCTAATTGGGAGCTACCTTTTGAGTTGATGTGTGATGCTAGCGACTTTGCTATTGGAGCGGTTTTGGACCAAAGAGTGAACAAACACTTCCAACCAATCCATTATGCTAACAAGACAATGATAGGGGCTCAATTGCATTATACCACTACCGAAAAAGAGCTTTTAGCTGTAGTGTATGCTTTTGAGAAATTATGCCCCTATCTTATTCTTTCCACCACCATCGTGTATACCGATCATTCCGCGTTGAAGTACTTGTTGACTAAGCAAGATTCTAAGCCAAGACTTCTTCGTTGGGTTTTGATCCTTTAAGAATTCAACATTGAAATTCGTGACAAGAAGGGAGCCGAAAATCTAGCCGCGGATCATCTAAGTAGACTTGAGGATCCTTATCAAGGGGATCACCCGCAACAAGAGATCAATGACTCTTTTCCCCTTGAGGCCTTAATGTCTATCAACTCCAATCTTGATGACACCCTGTGGTTTGCGGACATTGCAAACTACTTAGCGGGTGGAATTCTCAAGGAAGGGTTAACGTCCCAACAAAAGAAAAAGTTCTTTAAAGATATTGAACATTATTTCTGGGACGACCCTTACCTCTTCAAACAATGTGCGGATCTTGTCATTCGTCGATGTGTTGATGGGCCGACAGTGGTACAAATTCTTGACGCTTGTCATAAAGGACCCACCGGTGGTCACTTTGGTCCCAATTACACCGCGAAGAAAGTATTCGACTCTGGATTTTATTGGCCCACCATTTATCGTGATGCTCACGAAATGGTTAAACATTGTGCTGCTTGCCAAAGACAAGGCAAGATCACACATAAAGATGAGATGCCTCAAAATTTCATACAAGAATGTGAAATCTTTGATGTATGAGGTATCGACTTTATGGGGCCATTTCCATCATCTAAAGGGAACAAGTACATCCTCGTAGCCGTCGACTACGTTTCTAAATGGGTTGAAGCTAAGGCTCTCCCTACGAACGATGCGAGGGTGGTTGTGAACTTTTTGAAGCAACTTTTTGCTCGATTCGGTGTTCCTCGTGCTATAATCAGTGACCGCGGGACTCATTTTTGCAATGATCAATTCGCAAGAGTCATGGCTAAGTACGGTGTCAATCACCGTCTTTCCACCGCTTATCATCCCAAACCAATGGTCAAGCTGAGATTTCTAACCGCGGATTGAAGCGAATTCTGGAGCGTACTGTGGGAGAGCATCGTGCCTCGTGGGCCGATAAGTTAGATGATGCTTTGTGGGCTTTCCGTATCGCCTATAAGACGCCGATCGGTTGTACACCTTATCGTCTTGTGTACGAGAAAGCTTGCCACCTCCCTATTGAGCTGGAACATAAGGCATACTGGGCCTTTAAGTGGGCTAACTTCGACACCAACAAAGCCGGTGATCTTCAGAAGATTCAACTCAACGAGCTTAATGAACTGAGGAATGAAGCTTACGAGAACTCACTGATCTACAAGGAGAAGACCAAGATCATCCATGATGCAAGGATTAAGAACCGAGAGTTCCACGTTGGTGATCAAGTCTTACTTTTTAACTCTCGGTTGAAGATCTTCTCGGGCAAGTTGAAGAGCCGTTGGTTTGGTCCATTCACCGTCACCAAAGTCTTTCCCTATGGCACCATTGAGCTTTCTCAGCCAAATGGGCCAAATTTTAAAGTGAATGGCCAGCGCGTGAAGTTGTACTTTGGTGAGGACATCTCTCATGAGATGATTCCATCCCTCACCACGTTTCCCATGAACTAGTTTTGGGTCGAGTCAGGCTCGTGACTCGGTTATAAAAAACAAGCGCTTCTCGGGAGGCACCCGTTGATCTATCATTTACCGTTTTCATAATAAGTGTAGGGGGGAGCCTCGTATGTGTTTGTTGTCTTGTTTCTTCTTCTGTGCAGGGATTTAAGCTTCAAAGATCCATTCTCGATGACTTTTGACGAACCGTGATCCCGTGTACCCGTCTTCCCGGTTCTATCCTAAACTGTCATGATTCAATATTTCATATCTGATATGTTCACATTGAAATCACTATAGTTGTCCTTTCCTTAGCAAGATTTAAACAAAGTCCTAAGTGTAGGGGAGTTTACTCCCACATGCTTAAACATTGAGGACAATGTTTATATCAAGTGTAGGGGGACTTCTATCGAAGTAAGTGGGCTTTTCCATGAATTTGTCCTCATTTTAACCGGAAAATTTAATTTTTCGACATTTTTCAAAATTTTTAATCTATTTTCGCCTATTAGTATAGTAGAATTTTCTTTTGTTATCGTTATTTACTTTCCTTGCTAAAATAAAAGTTTAATAAAGTGGTTTTAAATTTTTTAAGTCGTGAATATTTTGACTCAACCCGAGTTTACTTATCTAAGTTTACTCTAGCTAGTATCCTTAACGTGTTTAAGTCAAGTTTTGCTAGGCTTTTATATAGGGAACTTTAAAACGCGAAAGTCTTAACTCTCACGGGTTAAGAACAAGTACTTTTCGCAAGTTCCTATAATTGATCCTAGAGAGTTGTTTATCAAGGGAACTTTAAAATGCGATTTCTAAACTTGAAAAAGTCTAAGAGTTTGCAAGATCCTATAGATGACTCGAAAACCCAAAACTTTGATTTAATTGGCTAAGTATCCACAAGTCTCATTCCTTGAGATTTTAAATTGTGGAGAACGAGAGATGATAGAGTCAGTTATAAGTTTGGTATTCTTTCGTGAATTTATGTGAGTTGATTTTAAGCCTATTCTCCCATCGCTTGGTAATAAATTTATCTGCAATAAATAAGGTTGTACGATTTGAAAAGTTACTTAGCTTCTAGCACAAGATCGTTTAAAAGTTGCTCGGTATTAATTAGAGTTCATAGCCAATGCATAACTTATTGAAGCGGGATGCGAAGATTGGCGAGTCCGAAAAGGCCCTAACAAGGCATGAGGGCTACATTTTGTTGCTAAAGATCCAAAAGTGATGTGAAGAATCATTTATCGAAAATCAATATGAAGGATCGAGACACACGACGAAAAGCAAGTACTCCCCAAAAGATCATGGAGAAGTCTATCCAAAAAGACCCTAGCAAGGTATGAGGATAAATAGATCCAAGTCCTAAAAGGAGGCGGATCGTTGTATATCAAAGTCCAAAATAAAGATTGGAGAAAAATGAAGAAGTTGTGGTCCAAGTTTGAAGAATCTCTCAAAACTTCAAGTGAAGAAATTCCTATTATGAAGAGAAGACCATAATTTCAAGAACGTCTCTCAAAGATTTGAAGTATGAAGTCACTGCCAAATATCGGTCTGAGAAAGGTCTCAAATCGTGAAGCGAGTTATGACAAGATATGAACTTTATGAGATCCCGAGAAGCAGTTTTAAAATATTTTGTCCTTTAGCTAACTATTGATTAAATCGTCCCACTTTGTTTTCAGCTTAAATAACTATCGAAATAAGTCAAACAATGCATCCTCGTGATCATTCAAGACAACAATAAAATATAAGAGATACACCTAGGTATAAGGGAGTCTAAGTGAATAATTGAGCCACATGAGTTCGTGTTAGTTTGCTAACTTATAATAACAATGATCTCGTTTTTAAGCTTGGTATAGGGAACGTGAAACTTGAGAATGATGAACATTCATGACAACCAAAAACCCAATGTAAGTCTTTGATTTCTTACTTTTTTTGTTCTTTTAGTTTTCTTAGTGTTTAGTATTTAATAAAGGCCAAGGTGGGTTATCTATGATGAAAAATGTAAATCGTGCTTTGAAACTAGTGCATTGCATGAGGACATTGCAATGGTCAAGTGTAGGGGATTTAATAAGTGTGAAAACACTTATCCTTTTACCACTTATTTCCAATAATAACAAGACCAAATCGTGTATTTTATGTCGTAAAAGTCGGAATTATGCGTGGTTTGTGTTTTTATTGTGTTTTAGGACCAAAAGATGCAAAAGAATGAAAACATGCGCTATCACGGGCTTTTATCGAAGAAAAAGACTAAAGACGAAGTCGAAAGATCGAGAATGCAAAAAGAACGGAAGTCCAAGGCCTATTCTGAAAATTTATCGAAGAAAAAGTCTAAAGACGAAAGTTTAATGAAGTCGAAGAACTCAAGTCTAATTATAGAAGAAAATTATAAGACAAGTTCAATTTATATCGACTAATCCCGAGACGACGTCGAGAAAGACAAAGAAATTAAGTCGAGTCGAGACGAGAAGAAAGAAATAAGATAGCTTAAGCATGTAATCTTCCCACCTCCTATAAATACCCTCCTAATGTGTCATTAGGAGGGTGGTTAGGTGGTTAATTTTTAGTAGTAGTTTATTTTTCAAGTTTTTCTTAAGTTTTCTTCTCTCTAGTTTTCCAAGTTTATCAACCTTAATCTTGTAATCATTTGATTTTAATCTTTAATCAATCAATCTTGTTTTCTTAATTCTCATTCTACCTTTCTTAATCTTTTACTTAATCTTGATAATTATGTAGTTTTATCTTAATTTTGTTGATGGTTTGATTGTGTAGCTTATTTGATTGTGCTTATTAAATTGGTAATTTAAAAAGTTTCTTCATAAAAAGTTCTTTCTGATTTCTAGCTTATTTGATGTTTTAAAAGTTTTTAAATTCTAGCTTATTCATCTTTTTCTAAAATCATTTTGGTTTAACTTTTGGTTAAGTGCTTATTGATTGTTGGCTTATTTTCTTAAATCTACATGTTACGGAACAAATTGTCCCAAACCCTTTTATTCTGGATAAGAACCCTATTACAGTTATTCCGGACAGTCAAGTATTCAGGATAAGTCATCTTAAAGTTTTTCCGGATAAGCAGCACTTCAAGGTTATTCCGAATAGTGAGTACTTCAGATTATTCCGGATAGTTGTTTCTTGAGTTATTCCGATTAACTGTGTCCTCAAAGATTCCGGATAAGCAACAGATACATTATTCCGGAAAAGTGATATTCCGGATAACATTCCGGAATATATTCAGGATAAGCAGCAGAAAAGTTATTCCGAATAAGTGCCATTTCATCTATTACGGATAAGCCCCATTGAAGTCAGATTGCAGATAAGCACCAGTGAAGTATTCCGAATAAGATGTACCTTTATTTATTCCGGATAAGAACTCAGCCTTGATTCCGGATAGTATTCCGGATAAACTTTCGATCCTTCATTTCGGATAGTATTCCGGACAAGCTTCAGTAGCATCATTCCGGATTAGCAGTAATGTTTATTCAGTATAAGCTCCAGTTGTATTATTCCGGATAAGGAGTTTTTCTTCATTCAGGATAACAATCCAGATATTATTCCGGATAAGGGTTTGTTTTTTACAGTTTTTGAATTTTTACTTTTCTCGCCTTTTTACTTAGCTTTATTCTAACTTGTATTATTCTAGTTTAAATATTTAAAGTTTACATTTTTATAAGTTTTAATCAGTTACTTCTCAATTTTTAAAGTCTTCATTTTTAGTTTTAAATTTTAAAGCTTTCATCTTTATTTACTCAACGACATTTTCATTTTTAGTTTAAAATAGATAGTCAAACCTTTTTATTTTTCCACCAAGAACAATTGAGTCGCACTTTCTACTAGTAATCAATTCGAAAAGATCGGAACTACGAAATTATTTTATACTTGGCCAAAAGCTTTGTATTATTCTCCTTCGTTGTGATAGTACGGGTGACCTTTACCTGGTTACTCAGCAACGTCCGTTTCAATCTCCAGTTGTTTTGCTTTCATTTAGCTCCACTACATGGCACAGACGCCTCGCTCATCCCGGGGACGATGTGCTTCATCGCTTAAGAGTCAAGTAATTTAATTTTTTGTAGTAAATCGAAGTTGTCTGGTTTGTGTCATGCGTGTCAATTAGGTAAACATGTCAAGCTTCCATTTCATAGTTCTGAGTCTTCTGTTGGGTCTGTGTTCGAAATTGTTCACTCTGACTTATGGACATCACCAGTTCTGAGTGAAAGTGGATTTAAATACTATGCTATTTTATTAGATCACTTTTCGCATTTTGTTTGGGTCTACCCTTTACATAAAAAAATCTGATCTGTTTGCTACTTTTGTTGCTTTTCGAGCTTATGTCAATAAACAGTTTAATGTAGATATTAAGGCTTTGCAGTGTGACCATAGGGTGAATATGATAACACTCATTTCCATGACCTTTTTCGCCAAAACGGCATACAATTTCGCTTTTCATGCCCTCGTACTTCCCAGCAAAATGGAAAATCGGAACGTATGCTTCGCACCATTAATAATCTAATCCGTACATTGCTATTTCAAGCTCACATGCCTCCCTCTTATTGGGTAGAAGCTCTTAATATGTCCGCTCATCTTTTAAAATATTACCTTCTACTGCCATTAATAACGAAATACCATTCAAGAAACTTTACAACCAAACACCCACATATGAACATCTGCGTGTTTTTGAATGCCTTTGTTATCCTCATGTTGATGTTGCACACAAACTCGAACCCCATTCTACACGATGCATATTTCAAGGTTACCCTGCCAATCACCGTGGTTATCGATGTCTCGACTTATGCTCCAATAAGATAATTATTTCGAGACATGTACGGTTTGATGAAGACGTTTTCCCATTTGGGACTTTCACGTCTTCTACTAAACCTTCGTATGACTTCTTACTTCCACCTTCCAATATCATGCCCAATCACAAAACTGCTAACCAACCGACCCAACCAATTACTCCAACCCCGTCACCCCTATACACCACCAGCTCACCAAACCAATGATAGTTCACCACCCACTGGTTTCCCTGCAGCCCAAACTACCCCACAACCACGTGTTTCACCCACAACCCAACAACAAACTACCTGCACATCTAACCCGGTTGTTGTCCCTTCTTTGAACCAACCATCAGTTGAACCTGTCCATAACGTTCATCCTATGGTTACACGTGCAAAGTCTGGTATTTCAAAACCTCTTGAAAAAATGTGTCTTAATGTTTCCTCTCTTTCACCGCTTCCTCGTTCATGTTCATGCTCTTCGGGACCCTAAATGGAAAAAAGTTATGTTAGATAAATACAATGCTTTAATTACTAACGGAACGTGGGTTCTTGTGCCCCGACCAGCTAACATTAACGTTGTTCGTTCTATGTGGCTTTTCAAACATAAGTTTCATGCAGATGGCTCATTAAGCAGATATAAGGCTCGTCTTGTTGCCAATGGACGAAGTCAACAACAGGGTATTGATTGTGATGAGACATTTAGTCCAGTGGTTAAATCGGCGACCATTCGTACAGTTTTGAGTCTCGTAGTTTCTCGTCAGTGGCCCATTCATCAACTTGACGTAAAGAATATGTTTCTTCATGGTAATTTATCTCAGACGGTGTATATGCACCAGCCTCCTGGGTTTGTTGATTCTACTAGACCTGATTATGTATGTCCCTTGAAGAAATCAGTATATGGTCTTAAGCAAGCTCCTCGAGCTTGGTTTCAGCATTTTGCTAGCTTTGCTACACGGATTGGTTTTCAGCAGAGTAAAACAGATGCATCCTTATTTGTTTATCATTTTGGATCAGACATTGCTTATCTGTTATTATATGTGGATGATATTATACTTACTGCATCATCTACATCGTTGTTACAACGTATTATTGGCTCTCTTCATGGCGAGTTTGCGATGACAGATCTTGGCTCTCTTAATTATTTTCTTGGTATTTCTGCTCAACGGACTGCATCTGGTTTATTTTTATCAACGTCCAAATTTGCTTAAGATATTCTTGAGAAAGCACATATGAAGCAGTGCAATCCTTGCAGGACTCCGGTTGATACTGAATCCAAGTTAGGTCCTAACAGTGACCCGGTTTCTGATTCTACCATGTACCGTAGCTTGGGAGGTGCTCTTCAGTATCTTACTTTTACGCGACCAGATATATCTTATGTTGTTCAACAGGTTTGTCTTTATATACATGATCCCCGTGAGCCTCATCTTGCCGCTTTAAAGAGGATTCTTTGGTATGTTCGTGGTACTCTTGATCATGGTCTTCAACTACATATTTCTACTACCACTCAGCTCACTGCATACACTGATGTTGATTGGGCAGCTTGTATAGTCACCCGTAGATCCACTTCTGGATATTGTGTTTTTCTTGGGGATAATCTACTATCATGGTCTGCTAAATGTCAGGTTACTATATCTCGTTCTAGTGCGGAGGCTGAATATCGATGTGTTGCTAATGTTGTCACTGAAACTGCCTGAATTCGTAATCTTCTACTGGAATTACATGCTCCCTTGCATACTGCTACACTTGTTTACTGTGACAACGTTAGTGCCGTTTACCTTTCTACTAATCCAATACAACATCAACGTACTAAGCATATCGAGATCGATATACATTTTGTTCGTGATTATGTGGCTGCTGGGCACGTGCGTGGTTTACATGTTCCGTCTCGGTTTCAATATGCAGATATATTCACCAAGGGTCTTCCGAGTGCTTTATTTCTTGAGTTTTGTTCCAGTTTGAACGTCCAAAGACCTCCCGTTCAAACTACGGGGGAGTATTAGCCGAAGGATTCATAGGTCATGCGATTATTATTATTTATTATCGGGCTTAGCCCATGTTAGTTATCTTATTGTGCAAGACTTTGCGATGTATTTATATTTGATCATTAATATAATTGAGGGGGAGATTTTACCAATTCCAATACATGTTACGTGATACAAGTTATACAGAGAGAAAGAAGATGCGTATTTTGTTAATGGATATCTATAATTTGGGAATAGATTTGTATATATCTTTTTAACTTTCGGATATAAACACAAATCAAAAAGATAAATCTTAAATTTTTCTAAAAAAATGTATTTTTTTAAATCATTATCGTAAATTTATAAAAGATATGTGAGAAAATCATAAAAATCCAGAAGATTGATAGTTGTGTGTTTTCTATAGAAGTTATTATTAAAGTTTTGGAAACAATATAACAAACAATACAATAGCCCAATTGGAAAACATCAAAATACACAACCAGAAGGTCATGAGTTCGAATCTTACAATTTCACTTTCAAAAATAATTTTTTTTACTACAAAAGAGCCGGTTCAACTTTCAAAACGTGTTTTACAAAACTCTATTTCCAAAACGCAGTTTCCAAATCTGCGATATCAAATCACCAAAAACGTGAAAAATTAAGAAATTTTAGGAATTTCTGAAATACTATTGGCTAATAGGTTGCATGTCACATATGACTAGGATTAGAGGTGTGGTATTAAGTCATAGTTATACCTATATATAATATAAAGATATATATATGAAGATATATATATATATATATATATATATATATATATATATATATATATATATATATATATATATATATATATATATATATATATATATATATATATATATATATATATATATATATATATATATATATATATATATATATATATATATATATATATATATATATATATATATATATATATACTAGCGTCGTAACCCGTCCAACGGCCGGGGTTGTTTTTTGTTGTTGTTCCGGGGGGTTTATTGTTTGTGCGTTTTTAGAATTTAATTTTTATGTATTTTAGCTATAATTTACTATTAAGTAACGTTATGTTTATATTAAAAAAATCAATTTTTTTAAAAGAAGTTTAAAACGCATTTTGTGTTTTATTTGTGTTTGTTCGCACTAATAATAACATTTTATTGTCGCTGAGGGGAGTGGTAACGTGAGTGTGTCTAACGTACTCTGGATTAATATATATTTTTTAAAGGTGGATGCGCTCGATCTTGATGAGTTTAGATAACCAGGATGCGTCCATTGGTGCAAAACT
The DNA here is from genome assembly GCA_025667525.1 of Glebionis coronaria. Lineage (NCBI taxonomy): Eukaryota > Viridiplantae > Streptophyta > Magnoliopsida > Asterales > Asteraceae > Glebionis > Glebionis coronaria. Next base: position 87,889 of record JANFOE010002675.1, read on the forward strand.
TGGTCGTAACATGGCTAAACTAAAAAGGGAAACAGATCATAAACTTATGTTGAATGCCGACCAAGAAATTTATAAATCCAATTGAATCTGGAATTGGATTTATAGAGTATTATTGTTCTAGTTATCAATCTCCACTATGTGTATATGTTGATAAATATTATTTTCATCTGTTCGCGTTTTAAGATATTGAAATACATAAAAAAATGTTCATTCATTTAAGATTGTTATTATCCTTAACCAAGATTTTTATTTTCCTTGGTCTTTATTGTGCATGAAATTAAAATCAAAGTGTTGAATAAAGTTTCTAAACACAAAACTTTGAGTTTTCAATTTTTCATCGTCACTAAAAAGTTAAGATCTACAACGTAATGGTCAAGTAGAGTTAACAATCAACTACACGTGTTGACACAATTTACAACACCAAATATATCTATAGTGTGGCGAACTTGGCGCAAAGACATACAAAACATAATCTTAATACTTTACAAAGCATTTAGACCTTTTATTTTTAGAAGTCTTAAAAAGTTTAAGCCTTAAACAGTTTTTCTTTAGGAAAGATATGTATTAGTTTTGCTACAAAACCATACTCATATAACTAAAAGTTATAACTCAAAATTAAAGTGTCTTAATGTGTAGTCAATTTTATAACGGTCCAATCAACTTTAACTGTTATAACATATAACAGCCCATTAAATAACACTAAAACTAATGACATATATATTTTCACCCACAAACGTCCAAAACCAAGAAACATAGAATCTCTCCATTGATATATCTAATAGCTACACCCACAAGCGAACCTCTCATCAACCACAGTTACACCTAGACCACCAGAATGCTCCACCAGTGAATCAAGTTTTGAGGTATCTTTTGGGTTTTTTTATATATATCTCACAATTAATCAAGTTTTGAATAGATCTGTTGGTTTATAAATTTTTGACTTTTTTTACAGCCATCGGGCGCCTTGGCCTTTTTGTTTATATCATTCGACATATGCGTTTCATTAACGCCGAAATGTTATATCACTCATTTATGTGAGGCTTTCTTATATGATAAAAGTAAATCTACTTTTGAAACCATTGTGAATGAGACAAAAATCTTCCTAATGCTTAAGCATGAAACTATTAGACGTTTATGAGAGAAGTGTCATTTGAGATGAACGATTAAACCAAATGTGCCATCTAAAATAGATAAAAAAAAAATATTTTGGAATAAGATATTAATGATAGGGTTACATATATATTCATAATTCATATAAAATATGATCGGGTGAATGTTGAAGTCACGTGAATCATACAAGTCAGGAAAGCTTTTAACTTAATACGTTTGATCGTCGCAAAATATAGTTAGTGGGTACCCGTCGTCGCATTGTGCGGGTACCCTGCTAGTTTCCATAATAAAGAAAAATTAAAATTTAAACTTCCCCTTCTGAATATATAGAATCCGCTTACGAATCTCTATAGCATCCGGGAAGATTAATGATAATTCATTAAAATAAAATAACCCTTAGAAAGTACCTCGAAATTGCAACCCTAAACAAATTGAATACGGGGTGAGGTTTTGAAACAAAAAGATTATAAAGATATATATGTTGCAATAAACACATGCAGCTACTTATGTGGGACTTTGTCGAATAACTAAATCAATCACTGAGTTACAAAGTTAACTATGTGAACTTGCTTCAATAAGACTTACGTAATTTAGAAAAGACCGTCATAAAACCTAGGGTGAGCTTGCATGATTCGGTCTGACGTAGTTTTTTATTTATACCAGTTCACCATCGCATTTCTGATTTCTGCATAAAGTAAAAAAGCCAAGACAACTCGGTTTTGCGGTTTCGAATTCTTGTTGAATTTTTCGGTATTAACCGCACCCCGTTAAATTTTTCCAACTTTTAATTTTGGCCTTGAACCCAATGATGCATATAATCAATTGTAAGTAACTAAAATAAATAAGACGATGATTATTAGTTGTGAGATTAAGCACAAAAACTAAAAGCAAACAGACAGTTACGAGTTATTAAATCGGGAAATAATAAAAGATTACACGGACGGTTACGTAATCATAATTAGCACAGACACATTTTACTAACAACCTTTCTTTATCCATTCTCTGACCTCAAAATCAACAAAAGCTCTTGTTATCAAATTGCTTCCATATAGTAACGAATTCAAGGACCCAATGATTTTTTTTTAGTTGTTCGTTCATTTATCCCTATTTGATTACAAGATTTTTTATTCTAATGACTATACGTAGAAATTTACTTGCTACATGACTGACCTTGACTCTTGGAAGACAACCAAATGAATTATTGTGCTTAATTATTGAAAATTTAGCAGAAATAGTGGCATGGCTTGTAACAATGCCAGCAAATGCTGCATTAACAAACACCAGCAAGTATAAATACCATCTGTGAAAATTTGACACCCTCTTCAAAAGTCAAATTCTGACTCCATTCTTGGCGAAGAATTGTGCGAGGTAGGTGGTTACCGAATCCAGTGGCAAGCTGATCATCCTCAAAGTGGACATGACTCATGCGAACCTGCATATAATTACCGTATAACATTTAAACTCAATCAATGTCCCATTCTAATAAGATCAATTCTTATGAAATGCCCAGGTTGAAACGGGTCATTCTTGAAGTTCAAGTCAAATGCAATCACTTTAGTAGCTCTTATTATATAGACAATAATATTACAATATGAATCAGACCTGAAAAAGTTCCATATGTAGCGTCGTATGATCTCCAAACTCGCAACTATTGCAATAAAGGCATTTCTATGGAGGGAAGGGGTTTTTCGAAAATCCAGCACAGTTTGCATCCAAGCAAGTCTTAGTATCACATTCAGTACCTGCAAATTAGTCTACATTAGTTACAAACATTTATTTGTAGCACTAATTGGTAAATATGAGTATTTAATAATTGCCATTGCAATGAAATACATAGATCAGTTAGGCATAATAAGTTTATCTCTTAACCACGGATACAATCTACAGTTTTTTGGAAAATAAATATTAGAAACCAAATATTATGGTTTCTTACGGGGCCAGTAGGATACATGAATTGTGCTAACAAAGTTTCTAAATGGGAGTAAAGGAGACATAACTCTAGGAGACAGAATTAGAATGGATTATATGGTACCTCTTAACTTGTGTCTAATTTGTGTAAACACTTCACTGGGTCGATCTAACTATGGGTTACTGGCAAGATACTGAGTTGATTATCTTAAGGAATTGGTGGCATTACGTACAGTACCTTAAACAAAACTTGTAGAACAGAGAAATGTGCCGACCATATATGTTCACATGTCCTATCATCAGGTTGCTGTACTGCTGATGTTTTTTAAATATCAATATGAATTCAGATCCACTTTTATGTCCTTGAAGATCTTGTACGGCAAAACTTTTATGACTTCAGATTCCAACACGAAGGAACATAAACAGTTGTTGGGAGGATAGTGTACTGATATTTCTCCAAATTCCTATATTACAGGTCAACTGGATTATATCAGTTCGCAGGCCTCCAAATAAGTTCGATATACCTAAGAATTGGTGATGAAAGATTCTACCATATAGGCCTAGAAAATATACTTATGTTATAATTCTCTTGGTTGAGTTGAGATCGAGTAGAACTTTGGGGAAAATCTATTTCGTACAAATTCTGGAAAGGGTCATAATATAATCGACATGTTTTCTTCTCGTAAGGCTGTGTCTTTACACATTTAACATGAGATTATAAAGGGCGAAATTACTTAGTCATTAGAAGATCAGTCCATAACAACAAACCATTTGATAATCAGAAAAACTCATATTGCTAACTGTCAGATTTAGTTTATTCAGAATTATTCCCTTCCTGTATAGTAAAAGATATAGGGGAAAATACATCCATTTTAAGAACAGCGGAAAAGAAAAACTTGTTTTACTAAGAAAAGTGCATCGAGCTTGTTTCCCATTTGAGTTAATCTTCATTTTCTTGATCTTCTATGTTATAAAGAGATACCAGCTGTGCCATTTGGGTTGTTTTGTAAGCTGCTTTCTTTAGCACAAATAAATTCATATGAGGTTCATCACATTTCAATTATTTTTAGAACCTTACATGCCACTCTTTCACTCCGTGTATTCATTTTGTTCGTACTCATGTATACTCGATTAAATGCCAAGATTTCAAAATTGTAAAAGAATTCACGAAACGAAACAAACATATCGCAAATAAGTAGCATTGAAAATTTAAAAAGGACTTATAATACTGAGTTTTGCTCTTGGTAAACCCCGAGTGCCAATGTTCCATAGCCGTTTTTGACTTTATGTTATGGCATATGACATTTACAACTGAACTGGGTCGGATCTCGAGCAGAACATAGAAGACCACTTAATACCTCAGACAACATATATGTTATATTTATCGACTTATGAATAGCAAGCTCTAGAGATTTAAGCAGTAATCTATAATGCATATGTATTGATATTTATCACAATATTAGATTGGAGATGTACCACAATACACATAGTAGTGATCCCATCCAAGCCATCACAGCACCTGCAGTTTAAACATAAATGATTTAATTTATGAATATATTTACATATGACACATAATCATTTGTTGAAGCGTGGTCAGTTGAATCATAATTGAAAAATGTAGCAGGAAGCCCATCATAAGGAACTATATGAATAAAGGAGAAACTCCATAAAGAAGTTGTATAAAGAAGATATGTTAGTTATAGTTTTGACCATAGTTCGAGAATTATTGAAGTTCTGTTCTAACATTCAATAGACCCTACTTAAAGCTAATTGTTCAAGAGTTTTGATTTCAAACAGACACGCGCGCACACAAACACAAAGAGTCATATTGGTCCTTTGATTAAGAAGCATACTTAACGTCATTGCCTATAAATCTGACCTGATGCAAACTAACAGCCCAAAATCAGCCTAAAAAGAAACCAGAGCCCAACAACTCAAAGGGACGATGTATAATACGCCAAATGAGTATTTATATAATTAGACCTATAAGTAACCTTTTTTCACGGATCGATCCGACGTTTCAACTATGCGCCTGTGGAGGTTGCTGATGCGAGAGCGAAGATCAACTGAATCAGCCGCCCTCCAAACTCAGCCAACATTGTAGCCAGCCTTGCCACACACAAGATAGATCGTGTTTGTGCTTTTGCCTGCACTTTGCATGGCCTTTATCTTTCTTCTTTACACTTGTCATGATATAATCAATGGGGAACAGGTCATATAGAAAGATGTAACCAAAAGACATAAGGTACGGTTACAGATTATACGACTAAACTTACCCATATAAGTCATTCATTTGTTTCTGATAGAATAAAACCAAATGCTTTCTCTATTTTCATCTAATCCATGCACAACATTGTTCACATCATTAATAGCATATTTGTCTCCAGAGGGTAGATATATATAACTAATGAACATAAAAGTCCCCATAAAAGTCCCCAGAGGGTATAACAATAGGTAAAGCCAGAATTCAGAACAAACAAAAGCTATCCTATGGATTCACAAAATTAATAAAGGATATCAAAGTTCTTATGACATGATACAGTAAAATTATTTTGATCTCATTGGTATATATAAGATAAATTGTGGAACTACTTAACAAAGTGAAAAGAAATATTACCAAGTATTTAAGCAAGAACTAATATGTCTGTCATTCCCTGCCTGCGCATTTTGAGCATGAACATTAATGTAAGAAAATACTAAATTGTGTCACATCAATTTTCTTGAGCACCACCTAATTTATTGGTTCTGAACTACTTCTATTTCCCAGAGATAAGCAAGGAGTTGACGGTTCCGACCCATGTTCACTTTCAACCGAACAACCAAGACCGTCACAACTCGCATGTTTTTTGTCTAAGTAAAGTTCAAGTTTTTAAGAGCTTTATACTTCATAAGACAATACCAAACATTTGCAGTAAGCTTTGTAGGGATCAAATCAGTAATTGTCATCATAGTGTTAGGATAGTAATTGTCATCATCTGATTCAAGAGGTGCATCATTTTGTATATTGATGTGTTGGCAACTGCTGTCTCTACAGCTACAATAGGATTAAAAGTAGTTTGACCTGAAACTTGAATCACTGGAAGAATCACTGTCTGATTTTAAATTACCATAACCCATAGTCTGCCTATATAGAACTACAATATGTTGAAAGCTAATAGAATAACATTTTTCTAATTGTAACTTACCAAACTTCGTTTAGAAGAGTAGAAGATGAAGACAAAGAAGTTGTCCATCAAATAGTGATGTGCACTTGCAAAATTGTGCGACTCACTCGTTCTTGGCGTGCTTGACATTCCATCAGCTTTTGCAGGCTGCTAACTATTGCTTTTCCTATTTTTTTCTGCCCATTTTTCACTTGCTTGTTCCCGGCGTTTCGCATCTGCTGCTTGAGACATTCCAGCTACTTTTGGATGTTGCTAAATATGAATTCTTCTCTTTCACCTGCCCACTTTTTACTTTCTTGTTCTTTGCGTATTGCTTCTGCTTGATATTCCACCAACTTTTGTTTGCAGCTAACTATTGATTCTTCTCCTTCTTCTGCTCGAGTTTCACTTTCTCCGCCATTTTGCTTCAGATGATTGACATTCTATCAGCTTTTGGATCATCAAATAAATGATCACATCATGAATAACATCTTTTACTTACCATGGATATAGAAGTATCAAACGCAAGAATAAAGACGTGTGTGTCATATGTTCCACAACACATTACATACATTCTAATGACTTGGTGGGAGCTAAAACAACATTTGGGTCTCCATCTTAAGGATTATTGTGAACACGTTTGAGAATCATTAAAACACGAATCAGATATCCTAGTGTCGGGGATGCAAAACCAGCAGTAAGTATCTGAAAAAGGAAAAAGAAATTAGTATTAATTAGTAAACTCTATAGATTATTGGTATATATTTGGTCAACTACTAAGGATTTTTTAGAACGTTTAAAAGGAATCTCTAAAATTCAAAAGATGTGAGATAAAAAAACAAATTTGATAAATGAAGGCATATATATGGAGCTGCATACCAGAAAACCGAGTGAGTGGGTCAAGTAACTCGTTAAAGGTCTTCTTGTAAATGAACAAACCGCAGATACAAACTCTATGTAAGTTGCACAATATATAGAAAGGGTGCATTTGTTATATAAATATATGATGCATATCTTCAAGTTGAACATCGCCATTAAATTTAGTAGAATTGTGTATGGATCTTTTGTTGTGCTTCTCAATTTTTATAATCTAAAGATTTGGAACATGTGAATGCAACTCAAATTTTAGCAACTCACTTTGAATAATTTTCCATTGAATCTTTAAGTATATTGGTGGAAATGATCCCTATGAATCACCATCATGTATGTGTCAATAAACTTCTCATTTTCTTTCTTTCTTTTTCCGACTATTCGGCAGCCATTAGGAACCATTTTGCATCTCCGGTCTGCAAGAACATTTATTAAGAAAAAAGCTAGGACTATCTAGATGAGTGAGCTTGATGAGTGCTACTTATAAAGTGAGGACTATCTCAAGACGAGTGATATTCTGTATTGACCAGTTGATTCTTATTTATAAATCCAGAGGGTCTCAGACATCAAAAACTACACATATGGACATAACATGATAATTATGCTCAAAGACTTCAATAATAGATTTACATACAATCTGTATCACCTATATCATCTGTCCAGTCTATTGAATCTTCCTCTGCTCCTTTGTAAGTTGTACCACTCTAAAATTTGTATCACTTGTATCATCTGCCAGTCCATTGAATCTTCCTCTGCTCCTTTGCAAAATGTGCCACTCTAAAATCTGTAAATGTAACAAAGACATTCACAAGAATAGCCTAAACGGATCACACCGTGAATGTAGGGGACGAGAGTAAAAGTACCTGGTATGAAGCACATAATATTAGAGCAAACACGCAACCAAGACATGTTATAAAAGCTAACTTGGTACACTGCATAAAGTTCTCCTAAATCACCCTAAAACACAATTTCTCGCTCATTAGACTCTTTAAATACCTTTGACCGTGGACAATCTTGCAGGCCTGAATTCTATCTCAAGTTGTAATTAGACACAGTTCTTTTCAGCTATATTTTAATCAAGAAGGTATGAAGTTGTGAGGTTATTATGCAACTATGTAATGTAAGTACCCTGAAAAAAGCCATAAAGCCCAAGTTCAGAACATCCATACCTATAAGCAACCTATAAAAGCAGCCATAAAGCATAAGTTCAGAACGTATCAAGAAAAAGGTATGAGATATATATGATAGATGGCGGTAATGTAATTATTGGTATATGTTATGCCAGCCACTTGATTTTGCAGGGAACATGTTAACTTCCTTTCATTTTGCCAAAGATGCTAGAACCTATAACAAATATCAGGCAATATACATAAAAATAGCAGATGTTATATAACACAAGACCACAAAACAAATGATGAACTCGCATGTGAGGACACTTGCTTCAAGTTCAGCAAAGTTCGAATCTTGTATTGAATCAAGTTGAATGGAGATTTTATTTATTTATTAATGGGAATGGATTATAGAATCCCGTGTCGCCTGCTACTTCTGGTGGTATTTTGCAAGCCGTGGCTGCACTTTTGCCTTCCTTCAGCTAAAAGCATAAATTAGATAAGCTCGTGAGCCTCAAAATAAGGTTAAACAAACAGCTTCTAACAAACTAAAACCGTAGATCTTTATATGAAAATAATGTCTGACCAAGGAAATGTACAAACCTGTTTACAAATTTCTGTATCTCGTCAGGCTATAGAATTATGTGGTCCGGTAAGCAAAGGCGTTGATCTTGACAAAAAAAGAGAGAAGCTAGAATATGCATGCTGCTAATACAAAAAAAATCAGATACTAATCTCTAAAGTCTACTACACTTTGGAATTATCATTAGCAAAATTAAACCCATTAAAGCCCGATATTTTATAAGTTTGTGACAACACCATGCATGTATTACGTATAATATGTTACATACTCACTGCTACATATGCATATGTGTAAAGTTTCCCGTGGATCATTTTGAATTGGTCAATTACGGCGCCACGGTCACCACCAGATGTGGGCCATCTAATCGAATTCACAAACACGCTGATAATAGATTTCACATTTGTCTTTATTTCAGAGGTTCAGGGACATCAGCCAAACCACAAGTCTTTATTGTCAATCCTATAATACAAATAAGAACATAGCATGTAATGATCTTACGGATGTGTATATATTTTAAATATCAATTGATCTTTCCATAGCCCTATAATGCAATATATTAGACACCAGTAATAAGAACCTAAAAGTGTAGTCACATTTGGTTAACAGAAGGATCAAGGTCAAGGAGTTTTATTAGTGGTAATCAGCTCCTCGCATATCAACGCCACTTGAGGTGCCAAAAATCAAATCACGAGAGTGATCTTCAATTTTCGTTCACCCCATTCCTTTATCTCTTTAATTGCAGCTTCTGCATCGAGCTTTGACACTTTCATCGTGCGACTGAGGAAAGCATACAGTACATGGCAAGTGTTTAGTGATATAATACAATGCTCCGAGCGTAACAATATTATCTTACCTGATATATCAAAATTTGGGTCACAAAGCTTCCGAGTAGGTTTTCATAGTAACTTCTTGTAAACTGTTTTATTGAATGTGTTCACAACCTTTATTCCATCCACATCCATAGTTATTATCGTACACATCTTCACCGTTGAATCAACTAAACCCTAAAAAGAACAACACCAAAAGATACGTAATTATAAAAATTAAAAATTACCAATATAATTAAAAGTTACCAAAAGATACAAAAGGTTGGCATTGTTTCATAAAATTAGAACAAAAAACAAAGAATATAATACATCCTTGATTCATAAGCCCTGATGATTATAGTACTTGTTCAATGCGTTTGGGTTTATGATGATTAAGAAAAATACGAATGAATGATATCTAGAATAAAAGTTTATTGATTTTAGGGTTACCTGTAGAAAAGAAGAAGGATGCGTTTTTTCTAAATTAGGGTTGCGTTTCTCTTCTCTAAAACCACACGAAAACATAATTACTAATATTCCAGTAAACATGTTGTCACAACTAAATAATTATAATCTTTACTGATATTCCAGTAAACAGTATCCTACAAATCAGGCAGACGAAAATATCAAACCATACCTCCTTTGTCATCAATCCAACCTCATACCTGCAAAAAAACAATAGAAATCATTATAAAACGTGTTATTAGGGTTTTGAGTCTTTGAGACGAGAGAGATGAATTAAGGCCTCATTTTTAGATACGTATGAATATATTAGGGTTTTGTATGAACATAAAATTTATTTAAAAACGATAATTTAAGAATAGATATGTATAAATTCCAAAATTATAGATAAAGAGTGATTCCAGTTCAATATCTATAAGCTAATTACGTATATACAAAAAATTATTTACTTTAATATTAGATTTCGAGGAGCTTATTATCTGTGTTTTGTATTGAAAGTCACAAATAATTGGTTGGATTAGTTGGTAAAGGTGCTTGCATTTGAATGAGAGGTCATGAGTTCGAACCTTGCAATACACATGATGTTATTTATAAATAATCTAAATTTACATTCTTTTTTATTAAAATCCGAAATTAAATAAAAAATTTGATTAAATCCGGTTCAGATTATACCCAGCTCGGCCCAGAGTTGAACCGGACCAGCCCAGAACTTCAAAACGCAATTTCCAAAACAAAGTTTTCAAAATTGCGTTTCCAAAACGCGATTTTCATAAAACTGCGATTTCAAACGGAAAATTCGTGGAATTTGGAGATTTTCTAGGGAATACTCAAATACTATTGGCTAAAAGATGTGACTGGGATATGACATGGATTAAAATTGTGGTTTCAAATCATAATTATACCTATATATAATATAGATATATATATATATATATATATATATATATATATATATATATATATATATATATATATATATATATATATATATATATATATATATATATATATATATATATATATATATATATGTATATATATATATATATATATATATATATATATATATATATATATATATATATATATATATATATATATATATACATATATATATATATATACATATATATATATATACGTATATGTATATATATAGAAAATTACTTTTTAGTCTTCTAATAATATAAGTTAAGTAATTATTCAATAAAATCATATTTTAGACATTTGAATTAGTTATATTTAATTTTAGGGCTTTAATTAGCATTTAAAATTAAATATTTAATTAATAAAAGGTTTTAAAATATCTTTGTTGGATTTTTATCTTTATTTATATTATTTTAGACTTCTTTTTAGTCTTTTTAATTCTTGATTTTGTTTTTGGTCTTAGTATAAAATTTTTAATTTTGGTAGTTTTTCACGACTTTACGTCTTTTTCGTCGTAGTTTAATTTTAACGTAACCGTCTTTTCATCTTCTCATCCCCATTCTTCTCAATATTAATCTCAAATAATTACAAGTTAATTCACACACATATACCTCCTTGGGAAACGAACTTTCTCTCTCTTTTAAGTGATTGGGTCATTTGTGTTGATTTTTCCTAAAATCATCACTCGATACTTACCGCTATTTACGCTCTTTTCCTAAAGAGTAGTAAAACTCTACAATCATTTTTTGGCGCCGCTGCCGGGGAGGTGTGTTGTGCTTTAATTTGGAAGCTTTTGTTTTTGATATTATCCATAATAAGTATTTGTGTTAAGTGGAACTCCCTTAACACGTATTATCGGTTTTCTTGGTTTTTCTTGTACAAATATTATTAATATATTGTATTAAGTATCACAATAAATTCACAATATCTCCAAAAGTGTGAAAACACAACCTTAATTGGGATTTGATCTCCTAATTATTGTATTCGAATCTCAAACAAAAAGAAAAGGCAAAAATAGATAAATACTTTCGTGAAGCTCGATTTTGAAAAATACAAACTATAAGGTAGGTATAAGGCGGGTATTATAAAATATACCCTAAGGAAAAAGGCTCTTTAGTGCTTCGCGCCGCCTCGTTTCCCTGCTTGCTTGTGAGTATTTTGAGATTGAAGGCTAATCGAGGGTTTTGCCGCCCAAAGTATTAATACGTATACTATATTTGCTTGGTTTTCTTTGTGATTAAACCCTCGTGAACAATTTGGTTTTCACCAAAGTTTTAAAGTCATTCGAAGGCGTTCACTCCACGTGATCGTTTTCATTCCTTTGAGGCTTCTTTAATCAAGAGTTTGATTCGAGGAGAGATTTTGTAGATTGTTGTCTACGAAGATACACCAAAATCCAAAAAAATTAAATATCATCAAAAACACAAAAAAATTGAAAATTCACAAAACAACCAAAAAGAATCTTCTTTGCTCACCTCCCATTCTTCGTGAAGTTTATGATCACTCGTAATCAAGCTAAACGAGCTCGTAAACGTCTTCAAAAGCAAGCAAATCAAGGATCGTTGATTGTTGAAGAACCTCCAATTGTTGAACCTATTGTAGAAGAAGAAGTCGTCATGGCTAATCGTACTATGATGGAGTTGCTACAAGCACCCACCGAGGGTTTTGGAGAGGCTATTGTTATTCCCGCCATCCTTGCGGAGAATTTCGAGATTAAGACGGGTTTAATGTCGATGTTGCAAGCAAATAAGTTTAGAGGTCACGAGAAAGACAACCCGCATTACCACATTAGGAATTTCAACCGTCTCACCGCCACTAGCAAATTCAAAGATGTTCCACATGACGCCATTAAGATGATGTTGTTTCCATACTCGTTGGATGGTCCCGCAAAAATTTGGCTCGAGAAAGAACCGCCAAATTCGATTTTGACATGGGCCGATCTCGTTTCTAAGTTTGTGAACAAGTTTTTTCCACCATCTAAAACAACACACTTAAAAAATGAGATTTCACGATTTGTGCAACGTAACAATGAAAGTTTTTCAATGGCATGGGAACGATTTAAAGAGATGTAACATGAATGTCCTCACCATGATTTTTCGGAATTGCATCAAATTGATACCTTTTATAATGGGCTTAATGATCATGAACGAGATTATTTGAATGCCGCCACAGGTGGTAATTTTTTGTGCAAGACGACAAATGAGGCTTTACAAATCATTGAAAATCGATCTAAGGTTTATAGCCCTCGTAACACACCGAGTGTTGCCAATATGGGTTCGTCATCTTCGTCACAATCGTCTCGTAGCATTAACGCCTTACATGATGAAGCTAATGAGGAAAATCGGTTTTTTGATAGATTTGCTAATCTAATGTCCCATTGGAAGGCTCAAGAAGCTTCCAATTCCGCTTCGGTTAAAGCGGTTGCTAAGAGTTGTTTATCTTGTGGGGGAGCTCATGATCTTTCCGAGTGCATTACCGCGGATGGTAACACTTCGAGTGCTTATGTAGCAACGGGAACTTATAACCAAAACGGCCAAGGTTCCCGCCAAAATCAAGCTCCACCAAACCAAAATGTTAACAATTATCGAAACAACAACCAAGGTAATTACCAAGGCAACACACGCAATTACAACAAAGGGAATTATCAAAGTGGGAATGGACAAATCTCTAATCAAAACCAAAACCGTGATTTTCAAAACACTACTCAAGGTTTTCAAAATGCTCACACGAAAAATTTGCAAGGAGAATTTTTAGATTATGCAAAAGCAAATGATGCTAAATTTGATAACATGCAACGTGAGATGATTAGCTTAAGATCCGAGTTGAAAAACGAGCTTAAAAATGAACTTGCTAATGAACTTAAAACTCATGCAAACAAAATGGAAGGAAATGTCCAACGTCTTCAACAAAACCAACAAAAGATGGAATTAGGACAACATGAGATTAAGCAAGAGTTATTAAAAGCGGATGCTAGGCAATCAAAATTTGAGGACCGAATGGCTAATATGTTTGAAGCAATCATGTGTAAACCCTCTTCTTCGGGTGGTCTTCCTAGTGATACCATTAACAACCCGAGGGGAGAATTGAAGGTTGTTGCTACACGAAGTGGTAAAACTTTCAAGGAACCAATCTCTCGTACAAGTACTTCTAAGGAGAAGGAAATCGAGAAAGAACCCGAGGTGATGGTGGAAAAGGAGCACATTACAATCCCACGAAGTACCGCTCATACCACACCTACGGTTGAACCAATACCAATTGTGGAACCCGAGTTTCCAAGGCCGTTGCCTAATGACCAACCCACACCACCTTTACCTTACCCTTCAAGACGTAACAAAGAGAAAGCACAAGAACGGAACAATTATCAATTTGAGCTATTTATGAAAATGTTTCGTGATTTGCATTTCAACATAAGTTTTGCCGATGCTTTAATCATGATGCCTCGATTTGCCGCAAACTTCAAAAGTATGCTAAACAACAAAGAGAAGTTACAACAAACGTCTAGTTGTTCATCGGTTTTTCTAAGCCGCATACCACAAAAAGTCGGTGATCCCGGTAAATTTTTGATTCCGTGTGCTATTCAAGATATGGAGGAATGCTACGCCTTGGCCGATCTTGGCGCTAGTATTAATTTAATGCCTCTCGAGATTTTCAAATCGCTTTCGCTTCCGGCTCTTACTCCTTCGAACATGTCTATCGAGATGGCCGATCATTCTACGATTATGGCATGTGGAGTAGCCGAGGACGTTTTTGTTAAAGTCGGAAAGTTTTACTATCCCGTTGACTTTATCGTTGTAGACATTCCTATCGATCGAAAAGTTCCTCTCATTTTGGGTCGTTCATTTTTGGATACATCAAGAGCACTTATCGATGTTCATGCTCGAAAAATCACCCTTCGTTTCAATGAAGAAGAACTTGTCATCAATGCAACACAAAACTCCAATCTTTCTCATGTCTATTCTATTGCAACTTTAAACCATGGTGACTCGACCAATGTCGTTTGCAAAGAATTTTCACCAAGAGTTTTAGGAAATGTCTCCAAAAACAATTTACCATTTCCTCCGCCGGTGGAGGTTATGAGTGTAAAGCCTACAAAGAAGAAACCATCAATACTTGAATCGAAAAATCCTTCGCCTCATCTCGAACATTCATTCTTGAAAAGTGTTGATAAGTTGCCGGTTTCTACGGAAGATCTTTCGGATGATGAATATGTTGACCCCGATGGGGAGGTTTTCTTCGTCGATAAACGTTTTGAGAACTTGCCACCACCAAAACCAAAACGGTTTCAAAATGTGAGAATTTTTAGTGTAACTAACATCGTCTTAGAAACACCGAATATTTTCGACATAATCAAAAAGGGTTTTCATAAGGAGAGTTTAAAAGATAAAAAAGGAAATGATCTTAAATGTGATTTAATTGATTTTTCTACAAATCTAACTCCGTCATCACCACGTGTTTTGAGTGCTACAAACTCGTCTACTCCTTTTGACGATGTTTTGTGTGGTTCTAGTATGGGGGAAGCCCCTAATGTTCCCTCATCCTTGTCCAAAGGGAAATCTCGGTCTTCCACCGATGCAATAAATGGAAACTATATCTATTTGCTTGGTGCGAGTCTACCTCGAGTAGCTCAAACGTTTGTCTTACCAATTGTCTCACCCTTCTATTTCTCATCTATTTTCTTCAAACTCTTTGAGTTTATGGCACATGTTGAAGTGGCGTTGATTTGTTTTTCCAATGGAAACGAGAACGCCATTTTCGACCCCGGTATTTTGCATCATCTAAGGACTTAGTCCTTTTTACCGGTTGCTTTTTGGGCCTTGTTTATCATGTAAGCCCCATCAAAAATTGACCACACCATGATTTCCCTAAATGTTCACATTTTGAGGGGATCGAGTCGAGCTCATGACTCGGTAATCAAAAACGAGGTGCCTCGTGGGGGAGATCCCATGCTTATCCTTTATGCTTTTATTATTCACTAATAAGGGGACTTGTACCCTTCCAACTCGTTGTCTCGTGGTTGTTTGTGATTGTGTTATCTAGATCATCATCATCGTCTACGATTGAAGACTCTCGTGTTCGTTTACGTTAGCCTCCATCGTTCGTTTGAAGAAGTTTTTCACGAATCCATGACATATCCTTTATTGTTCTAACAATTGTCTTTTAGCATAATTAATAAACGGCTTTGGATATATTGTTGATCACCCTTTCCATGCTAGATCCTAAGCATTCGATTCTTCGTCTCTAGTATGGGGGTGCTCCACCTTTAGACTCGAAACATTGAGGACAATGTTTACTTTTAGTATGGGGGGGTGAATAGGTACTTGCTTTGCTACGCCCTCACGTTTTCCAACTTTCAATGTTTTGTTTTGCTAATAAGGCTAAAAATGGCCAAATTTTAAAAATTTTCTTAGTTTTCATAAGTGTTTTTAAAGACACGAATGTATATTTTCCGATGGGTAGAATAAGAGTTAATTTTTGACTTGATGGGCATTTGGAGCCATTTACATTCCTTAACCCGCTCAATTCAAGTTTTGCTAGACTTTTATATAGGGAGCTTTAAAACGAGAAAGTCTTAATTCATTCGGGTTAAGAACAAGAACTTTTCGCAAGTTCCTATAATTGATTCTAGAAAGTCACTTATCAAGGGAACTTTAAAACGCATTCTCTAAACTTGAAAAAGTCCAAGAAAGTGCAAGATCCTATAGGTGGCTTGAAAACCCAAAACTTTGATTTGATATAGTCTTAATGAAAGCTAATCCAAATTTGGCTTAATTTTGACTTGCATGGCTAAGTATTCACGAGTCTCTTTAATTAGAGGTCTTTATATAGTGAAGAACAAGAAATGATAGAGTTAGACAAGTGATCATGCTAAACGTAGAACATGAAAGTGTTCTTTCAAAAACTCATATGTTTTTAATTGTGGCTTTTTCTTCCCATAAGATCAATGCATTAGGAATAAAACATAATTGCAATAAGTAAGGTCGTACGATTTGAAAGGTTACTTAGCCTCTAGCGCAAGATCGTTTAAAAGTTGCTCGGGGTTGAATAGAGTTCATAGCCAAGGCATAACTTATTGAAGCGGGACGCGAAGATTGGCGATCATCCAAAAAGGCCCTAACAAGGCATGAGGAGCTCTATTTTTGCTAAAGATCCAAAGATGATGTGAAGTATCATTATTCCTAAATCAATATGAAGGATCGAGACACACGACGAGAAGCAATTACTCCCCTAAAGAATGGAGAAAGTCTATCCAAAAAGACCCTAACAAGGTATGAGGATAAATATATCCAAGTCCGAAAAGGAGGCGGATCGTTGTATATCAAAATCCAAAGTAAAGATTGAAGAAAAATGATGAAGTCGTGGTCCTATATGAAGAATCTCTCAAAAACGTCAAGTGAAGAAATTCCAAAAATATGAAGAGAAGACCATAATTTCAAGAACGTCTTCCCAAGATTTGAAGTATGAAGTACATGCCAAATATCGGTCCGAGAAAGGTCTCAAATCGTGAAACGAGTTATGCCAAGATATGAACTTAAGGAGATACACGAGAAGCCGTTTTAAAAGATTTTGTCCTTCGGCTAACTATTGATCAAATCGTGCTACTTTGCTTTCGGACTTAACTACTCAAATAAGTCAATATGAATCACTTGTGATCCATGACAAATAGATAAAAAATGCTAGTAACCCATTTCCTTTTATAATAACTAGGATTGCGGGGAGAAAAAGTATTACACAATTTGAACGTATGAGTAATGTTAGCATTGTGACTTGTACCAACAATGATCTTGTTTTTGCACTTAGCATGGAATGTGTGACAATCAAGGATGACGAAGTTTACTCTAAGGGACATTAACTTGTTTCTATTCTTTGACCCTAAAAGTCACATTTTGGTGATGAAAATCATACATTATATCTTTACACATCATCGTAGTATGTTGCAAGTCTTTTACTCTTCAATAAAGGTTAATAAAATTGAACTTTGGTGATGCTTAGATACTTTATTCTAGCATTGCGTGAGGGCACGGCAATGGCTTAGTATGGGGGAGTGATGAGATGGCATTTATACATGATCTCATCGTTCTTTTTGGGCTTTAAATGCATAAAAATGTCATAAAATACCATATATATGCTTGTGTTTGTTTACTTGTGTATTTTAGGTATGGATATCGTGAAAAAGACAAAAGATCACAAGATACAAGGAAAAACGAACACGAGAAACGAAGCCGTACAAAGAACCGGGCCCTAATCATGGAATTTTCATCAAATACCCTTGAAGACTTGAAGACAAAACAAGATTGATCCTCCAAGAATGAAGAAATGACACTTAAAACCCTTGTATATTAATAATTACAAGTTTGGTCCCTTAAGTTTGTCAAAATTGCAAAAAGGTCCTTCAACTTTGAAGAAATGACAAGATTGGTCCCTCAACAAAATCAGTTTGTCAATTATGGTCCTTCATGAAGTTAAAGAAGCAAAGAAGACCTTTGAAGATCAAAATAGTCCAAGATCAGCCCTTGAAAAATATCAAAATGGCAAAAATACTCCTTGATAACTTTTTGACAAAGTTTTGTGCCAAATGTGACAATTGGTGAAACTTATTTACAAGGGAGAACACGTTTTAGGGCATAAAACTTGATTTGCCAAAAATCTCAAAAGAAAAGGGCTAAATGTGCACACTTTGGAAGATTCAAACCAAAAACGCGCCTAACACTTGTGTTTCCCCCAAAATCGGATCTAAAGGAGTTACTGTGCTCCTTTTACACCTCCAGTTTTCACATCACTTAAACCAAGGTTAAAATTCGATTAACCTTGCACACACTTGATTCACACCCACTAAAACTCATCCCACACCTAAAAACCCAATCCCACCACTGTGGACCCTACCCCCTTTTCTCCATTCCACCAATCACATCACTCCTTGGGCACCAAGGCATGTGACGTGTCCCAAATCAACAACCATGATCTTTTGCTTCATCACAACGCCAAAAGAAACGGCTTAGATCAAATTTGGACAACTCATACCTCAAAATCGTCAAGGGAAAATTTGGGATTTTCTAGTGATTAGGGTTTGTGTTTTTAGTCTTCTAGGTTCTTCTATAGACTAGTATAAAAGGAGACTCCAACCTGTGGATGTCCCTTGTTCCAGTTTTCAAGCTTAACACTTGTAATTCCTTTTTTATGAAATAAAAGTTTGGTTTTTGTTTTAAACAAGTATAATTCCTTTTTAGGTTTATAAAAAGTTGTGTATTGTGTTGAAGCTTGATTCTGAGTTCCATCTTTCAATTTGGTTCATTAATTTTGAGTTTCAAAATTGGTTAAGGTTTTCTGAAATTTTGAGATTCTTGGTGAGAATCTGTTTCAGGTTTTGTTGTTAAGAAGTTTGATGAGATTGGTCATATAGTGTTATCAAAACGTGTGTGATAAGGTTTTAAAAGTTTTTGGAAGATTTTAAGAAGAAAAGGAAAGAAACAGAATAAATAGTATATTGCTTGTTCTTGTGTATTTTCTTTGATTTTTGTTAAGCAGGAATTGAAGGTTGTTGATTTTTGATCTGCATGCACCCGGGTGCATAAGGAAGTGGATTTTCATCCACCAAGGGCTTGGATGTAAGCCCTTGAGGTAAAATCCTTTTACCTTTGGAAATTTTCAGAAAAAGCTGTTTTATGTGATGCTGCATGATTTAAGTGTTGATTGTTGTTAAAGCTTATTGGATTTGTGTTCTTATGTCTCTATATGCATGTTAGATGATTTATGAACCAGTTTGAATAAGTTTTAGGAGGTTTTGATCTGTTAAAAATTGCATAATCAAATATAAAAGGGTGTTTGGATCCTTGGTTTAGCAGGGCATAATCCTTGATGATTGATTTTCAAAGGTGTTAGATAGGTGTTATAGGAGTGAGTTAGGTTGGTTGCTAGATATAGAGTAGATTTGAGCAGGTTTTCAGCAAGTTTGTGTGTTAAAAATGGAAAATCATAGGTAGAAACCTGCATATCATCTTTCTGCCTGTTTTTCTTCATTTTTGGTGATTGATTTTGTGAAATCTGCTAAGTGTTAGGATATAAGAGTCATTGGAATTGCTTTTGTGTTATTTGAAGTTTGTGTGTGCCAAATATTGGCCTCTATAGTTCACTTGAGTACAATAAATAAGCTACAAAGTCCACCAGACCTGCTCTAGTATCTCAGAAACTTGTATTGGCCCTTGTGTGCTTTGGTTTGCTTATTGGTGTGTGCTAAGTGCTTATCTCTGCTTAATCTTGACTCCTTGTGCTTAAATAAGCACAAGGGTGCCCCCATTGTCCAAAGCATCCACAAATAAGCATTTGCCAAGCCCCTCTTGGCTCAAAAAAGTGTTCAAGTGTGCACTCACACTTGTTCATCAGCAACATAGCCTAACTGGGCAGATTTTGTGATCTATTGTGCTTAAATCTAGCTAAAAGTGATATTGGATTGTGTTTATAAGCTAATTAGGGTCACTGATTTGGTTGGAAAAAGAAAAAAATAAAAAAGAAAAAATTACAAAAAGGCATACCCGTAACTGGACTCGAACCCCAGACCTCTCGTTGGAGGAGTAGGAGCCCTACCGTTAATCTAGATAGCCTTTTTATGTTTATGTTTGTTTTCAAGTGATATTTAACACGTTTTCTTTTGTTAGCTTATAAATTAAGCCGTGGCTTATTTCCCCTTTTCCAGCTTATTTACTTTGTGATTTTAGCTTATTTGAATTTTCCTAGGACCTTTATAGGATTTAAGACTTTTCTAGCTAATTTTTATATTTTTCCCTTTATTAGATTATTTTCTAGAATTTATTTATTATACGTTTATTATTAAATCATTAAAAAATAGAAAAAAGATTTTTAATTTTTAGGAAAAATAGTTTTTAGCTTTTTAATAAATATCTTGAGGTTTACATTAGGTTTTGGTTTTATAAACTTTAATTTTTAATTTTATATTATTTTAAGGTTTTTTATAAACTTTAAACATTTTTATAAAATTATTAAAAAAGGTTTAGGAACTTTAATTTGTGTTTTTCTCTTAGTTAGATTATTTTAAGTTTTTAGAAATTTTTTAGAATTAATTTTAGAAACTTTTTATTTTTAGGAATATTTTAATATTATTTTATTCATTAAAAAATCAAAATTTTATTTTTATTTCTTTTTCATTTTTCTTAAGTTCTTTATCATTAATTAGGACCTTTTCCATTTTTAGAATATTTTTATAGCTTTTAGATTTATTTTTATAATTATTTTAAGTTTAATTAGGTTTTAATCTTTTTAAATCATTTTTAGAGTTTTAAAAATAGTTTTAATAGCTTTTAATTTTTAGAAAATTACTTTTTAGTCTTCTAATAATATAAGTTAAGTAATTATTCAATAAAATCATATTTTAGACATTTGAATTAGTTATATTTAATTTTAGGGCTTTAATTAGCATTTAAAATTAAATATTTAATTAATAAAAGGTTTTAAAATATCTTTGTTGGATTTTTATCTTTATTTATATTATTTTAGACTTCTTTTTAGTCTTTTTAATTCTTGATTTTGTTTTTGGTCTTAGTATAAAATTTTTAATTTTGGTAGTTTTTCACGACTTTACGTCTTTTTCGTCGTAGTTTAATTTTAACGTAACCGTCTTTTCATCTTCTCATCCCCATTCTTCTCAATACTAATCTCAAATAATTACAAGTTAATTCACACACATATACCTCCTTGGGAAACGAACTTTCTCTCTCTTTTAAGTGATTGGGTCATTTGTGTTGATTTTTCCTAAAATCATCACTCGATACTTACCGCTATTTACGCTCTTTTCCTAAAGAGTAGTAAAACTCTACAATCATTTTTTGGCGCCGCTGCCGGGGAGGTGTGTTGTGCTTTAATTTGGAAGCTTTTGTTTTTGATATTATCCATAATAAGTATTTGTGTTAAGTGGAACTCCCTTAACACGTATTATCGGTTTTCTTGGTTTTTCTTGTACAAATATTATTAATATATTGTATTAAGTATCACAATAAATTCACAATATCTCCAAAAGTGTGAAAACACAACCTTAATTGGGATTTGATCTCCTAATTATTGTATTCAAATCTCAAACAAAAAGAAAAGGCAAAAATAGATAAATACTTTCGTGAAGCTCGATTTTGAAAAATACAAACTATAAGGTAGGTATAAGGCGGGTATTATAAAATATACCCTAAGGAAAAAGGCTCTTAAGTGCTTCGCGCCGCCTCGTTTCCCCGCTTGCTTGTGAGTATTTTGAGATTGAAGGCTAATCGAGGGTTTTGCCGCCCAAAGTATTAATACGTATACTATATTTGCTTGGTTTTCTTTGTGATTAAACCCTCGTGAACAATTTGGTTTTCACCAAAGTTTTAAAGTCATT
Source organism: Glebionis coronaria (assembly GCA_025667525.1). Lineage (NCBI taxonomy): Eukaryota > Viridiplantae > Streptophyta > Magnoliopsida > Asterales > Asteraceae > Glebionis > Glebionis coronaria. The sequence continues at coordinate 110,181 of JANFOE010002675.1, forward strand.
CGAAGGCGTTCACTCCACACGTGATCGTTTTCATTCCTTTGAGGCTTCTTTAATCAAGAGTTTGATTCGAGGAGAGATTTTGTAGATTGTTGTCTACGAAGATACACCAAAATCCAAAAAATTAAATATCATCAAAAACACAAAAAAATTGAAAATTCACAAAACAACCAAAAAGAATCTTCTTTGCTCACCTCCCATTCTTCGTGAAGTTTATGATCACTCGTAATCAAGCTAAACGAGCTCGTAAACGTCTTCAAAAGCAAGCAAATCAAGGATCGTTGATTGTTGAAGAACCTCCAATTGTTGAACCTATTGTAGAAGAAGAAGTCGTCATGGCTAATCGTACTATGATGGAGTTGCTACAAGCACCCACGAGGGTTTTGGAGAGGCTATTGTTATTCCCGCCATCCTTGCGGAGAATTTCGAGATTAAGACGGGTTTAATGTCGATGTTGCAAGCAAATAAGTTTAGAGGTCACGAGAAAGACAACCCGCATTACCACATTAGGAATTTCAACCGTCTCACCGCCACTAGCAAATTCAAAGATGTTCCACATGACGCCATTAAGATGATGTTGTTTCCATACTCGTTGGATGGTCCCCGCAAAAATTTGGCTCGAGAAAGAACCGCCAAATTCGATTTTGACATGGGCCGATCTCGTTTCTAAGTTTGTGAACAAGTTTTTTCCACCATCTAAAACAACACACTTAAAAAATGAGATTTCACGATTTGTGCAACGTAACAATGAAAGTTTTTCAATGGCATGGAACGATTTAAAGAGATGTTACATGAATGTCCTCACCATGATTTTTCGGAATTGCATCAAATTGATACCTTTTATAATGGGCTTAATGATCATGAACGAGATTATTTGAATGCCGCCACAGGTGGTAATTTTTTGTGCAAGACGACAAATGAGGCTTTACAAATCATTGAAAATCGATCTAAGGTTTATAGCCCTCGTAACACACCGAGTGTTGCCAATATGGGTTCGTCATCTTCGTCACAATCGTCTCGTAGCATTAACGCCTTACATGATGAAGCTAATGAGGAAAATCGGTTTTTTGATAGATTTGCTAATCTAATGTCCCATTGGAAGGCTCAAGAAGCTTCCAATTCCGCTTCGGTTAAAGCGGTTGCTAAGAGTTGTTTATCTTGTGGGGGAGCTCATGATCTTTCCGAGTGCATTACCGCGGATGGTAACACTTCGAGTGCTTATGTAGCAACGGGAACTTATAACCAAAACGGCCAAGGTTCCCGCCAAAATCAAGCTCCACCAAACCAAAATGTTAACAATTATCGAAACAACAACCAAGGTAATTACCAAGGCAACACACGCAATTACAACAAAGGGAATTATCAAAGTGGGAATGGACAAATCTCTAATCAAAACCAAAACCGTGATTTTCAAAACACTACTCAAGGTTTTCAAAATGCTCACACGAAAAATTTGCAAGGAGAATTTTTAGATTATGCAAAAGCAAATGATGCTAAATTTGATAACATGCAACGTGAGATGATTAGCTTAAGATCCGAGTTGAAAAACGAGCTTAAAAATGAACTTGCTAATGAACTTAAAACTCATGCAAACAAAATGGAAGGAAATGTCCAACGTCTTCAACAAAACCAACAAAAGATGGAATTAGGACAACATGAGATTAAGCAAGAGTTATTAAAAGCGGATGCTAGGCAATCAAAATTTGAGGACCGAATGGCTAAGATGTTTGAAGCAATCATGTGTAAACCCTCTTCTTCGGGTGGTCTTCCTAGTGATACCATTAACAACCCGAGGGGAGAATTGAAGGTTGTTGCTACACGAAGTGGTAAAACTTTCAAGGAACCAATCTCTCGTACAAGTACTTCTAAGGAGAAGGAAATCGAGAAAGAACCCGAGGTGATGGTGGAAAAGGAGCACATTACAATCCCACGAAGTACCGCTCATACCACACCTACGGTTGAACCAATACCAATTGTGGAACCCGAGTTTCCAAGGCCGTTGCCTAATGACCAACCCACACCACCTTTACCTTACCCTTCAAGACGTAACAAAGAGAAAGCACAAGAACGGAACAATTATCAATTTGAGCTATTTATGAAAATGTTTCGTGATTTGCATTTCAACATAAGTTTTGCCGATGCTTTAATCATGATGCCTCGATTTGCCGCAAACTTCAAAAGTATGCTAAACAACAAAGAGAAGTTACAACAAACGTCTAGTTGTTCATCGGTTTTTCTAAGCCGCATACCACAAAAAGTCGGTGATCCCGGTAAATTTTTGATTCCGTGTGCTATTCAAGATATGGAGGAATGCTACGCCTTGGCCGATCTTGGCGCTAGTATTAATTTAATGCCTCTCGAGATTTTCAAATCGCTTTCGCTTCCGGCTCTTACTCCTTCGAACATGTCTATCGAGATGGCCGATCATTCTACGATTATGGCATGTGGAGTAGCCGAGGACGTTTTTGTTAAAGTCGGAAAGTTTTACTATCCCGTTGACTTTATCGTTGTAGACATTCCTATCGATCGAAAAGTTCCTCTCATTTTGGGTCGTTCATTTTTGGATACATCAAGAGCACTTATCGATGTTCATGCTCGAAAAATCACCCTTCGTTTCAATGAAGAAGAACTTGTCATCAATGCAACACAAAACTCCAATCTTTCTCATGTCTATTCTATTGCAACTTTAAACCATGGTGACTCGACCAATGTCGTTTGCAAAGAATTTTCACCAAGAGTTTTAGGAAATGTCTCCAAAAACAATTTACCATTTCCTCCGCCGGTGGAGGTTATGAGTGTAAAGCCTACAAAGAAGAAACCATCAATACTTGAATCGAAAAATCCTTCGCCTCATCTCGAACATTCATTCTTGAAAAGTGTTGATAAGTTGCCGGTTTCTACGGAAGATCTTTCGGATGATGAATATGTTGACCCCGATGGGGAGGTTTTCTTCGTCGATAAACGTTTTGAGAACTTGCCACCACCAAAACCAAAACGGTTTCAAAATGTGAGAATTTTTAGTGTAACTAACATCGTCTTAGAAACACCGAATATTTTCGACATAATCAAAAAGGGTTTTCATAAGGAGAGTTTAAAAGATAAAAAAGGAAATGATCTTAAATGTGATTTAATTGATTTTTCTACAAATCTAACTCCGTCATCACCACGTGTTTTGAGTGCTACAAACTCGTCTACTCCTTTTGACGATGTTTTGTGTGGTTCTAGTATGGGGGAAGCCCCTAATGTTCCCTCATCCTTGTCCACCGAGGACGAGATATTCGATCCCGGAATTTCATATAAAGGGAAATCTCGGTCTTCCACCGATGCAATAAATGGAAACTATATCTATTTGCTTGGTGCGAGTCTACCTCGAGTAGCTCAAACGTTTGTCTTACCAATTGTCTCACCCTTCTATTTCTCATCTATTTTCTTCAAACTCTTTGAGTTTATGGCACATGTTGAAGTGGCGTTGATTTGTTTTTCCAATGGAAACGAGAACGCCATTTTCGACCCCGGTATTTTGCATCATCTAAGGACTTAGTCCTTTTTACCGGTTGCTTTTTGGGCCTTGTTTATCATGTAAGCCCCATCAAAAATTGACCACACCATGATTTCCCTAAATGTTCACATTTTGAGGGGATCGAGTCGAGCTCATGACTCGGTAATCAAAAACGAGGTGCCTCGTGGGGGAGATCCCATGCTTATCCTTTATGCTTTTATTATTCACTAATAAGGGGACTTGTACCCTTCCAACTCGTTGTCTCGTGGTTGTTTGTGATTGTGTTATCTAGATCATCATCATCGTCTACGATTGAAGACTCTCGTGTTCGTTTACGTTAGCCTCCATCGTTCGTTTGAAGAAGTTTTTCACGAATCCATGACATATCCTTTATTGTTCTAACAATTGTCTTTTAGCATAATTAATAAACGGCTTTGGATATATTGTTGATCACCCTTTCCATGCTAGATCCTAAGCATTCGATTCTTCGTCTCTAGTATGGGGGTGCTCCACCTTTAAACTCGAAACATTGAGGACAATGTTTACTTTTAGTATGGGGGGGGTGAATAGGTACTTGCTTTGCTACGCCCTCACGTTTTCCAACTTTCAATGTTTTGTTTTGCTAATAAGGCTAAAAATGGCCAAATTTTAAAATTTTTCTTAGTTTTCATAAGTGTTTTTAAAGACACGAATGTATATTTTCCGATGGGTAGAATAAGAGTTAATTTTTGACTTGATGGGCATTTGGAGCCATTTACATTCCTTAACCCGCTCAATTCAAGTTTTGCTAGACTTTTATATAGGGAGCTTTAAAACGCGAAAGTCTTAATTCATTCGGGTTAAGAACAAGAACTTTTCGCAAGTTCCTATAATTGATTCTAGAAAGTCACTTATCAAGGGAACTTTAAAACGCATTCTCTAAACTTGAAAAAGTCCAAGAAAGTGCAAGATCCTATAGGTGGCTTGAAAACCCAAAACTTTGATTTGATATAGTCTTAATGAAAGCTAATCCAAATTTGGCTTAATTTTGACTTGCATGGCTAAGTATTCACGAGTCTCTTTAATTAGAGGTCTTTATATAGTGAAGAACAAGAAATGATAGAGTTAGACAAGTGATCATGCTAAACGTAGAACATGAAAGTGTTCTTTCAAAAACTCATATGTTTTTAATTGTGGCTTTTTCTTCCCATAAGATCAATGCATTAGGAATAAAACATAATTGCAATAAGTAAGGTCGTACAATTTGAAAGGTTACTTAGCCTCTAGCGCAAGATCGTTTAAAAGTTGCTCGGGGTTGAATAGAGTTCATAGCCAAGGCATAACTTATTGAAGCGGGGACGCGAAGATTGGCGATCATCCAAAAAGGCCCTAACAAGGCATGAGGAGCTCTATTTTTGCTAAAGATCCAAAGATGATGTGAAGTATCATTATTCCTAAATCAATATGAAGGATCGAGACACACGACGAGAAGCAATTACTCCCCTAAAGAATGGAGAAAGTCTATCCAAAAAGACCCTAACAAGGTATGAGGATAAATATATCCAAGTCCGAAAAGGAGGCGGATCGTTGTATATCAAAATCCAAAGTAAAGATTGAAGAAAAATGATGAAGTCGTGGTCCTATATGAAGAATCTCTCAAAAACGTCAAGTGAAGAAATTCCAAAAATATGAAGAGAAGACCATAATTTCAAGAACGTCTTCCCAAGATTTGAAGTATGAAGTACATGCCAAATATCGGTCCGAGAAAGGTCTCAAATCGTGAAACGAGTTATGCCAGATATGAACTTAAGGAGATACACGAGAAGCCGTTTTAAAAGATTTTGTCCTTCGGCTAACTATTGATCAAATCGTGCTACTTTGCTTTCGGACTAATAACTACTCAAATAAGTCAATATGAATCACTTGTGATCCATGACAAATAGATAAAAAATGCTAGTAACCCATTTCCTTTTATAATAACTAGGATTGCGGGGAGAAAAAGTATTACACAATTTGAACGTATGAGTAATGTTAGCATTTTGACTTGTACCAACAATGATCTTGTTTTTGCACTTAGCATGGAATGTGTGACAATCAAGGATGACGAAGTTTACTCTAAGGGACATTAACTTGTTTCTATTCTTTGACCCTAAAAGTCACATTTTGGTGATGAAAATCATACATTATGTCTTTACACATCATCGTAGTATGTTGCAAGTCTTTTACTCTTCAATAAAGGTTAATAAAATTGAACTTTGGTGATGCTTAGATACTTTATTCTAGCATTGCGTGAGGGCACGGCAATGGCTTAGTATGGGGGAGTGATGAGATGGCATTTATACATGATCTCATCGTTCTTTTTGGGCTTTAAATGCATAAAAATGTCATAAAATACCATATATATGCTTGTGTTTGTTTACTTGTGTATTTTAGGTATGGATATCGTGAAAAAGACAAAAGATCACAAGATACAAGGAAAAACGAACACGAGAAACGAAGCCGTACAAAGAACCGGGCCCTAATCATGGAATTTTCATCAAATACCCTTGAAGACTTGAAGACAAAACAAGATTGATCCTCCAAGAATGAAGAAATGACACTTAAACCCTTGTATATTAATAATTACAAGTTTGGTCCCTTAAGTTTGTCAAAATTGCAAAAAGGTCCTTCAACTTTGAAGAAATGACAAGATTGGTCCCTCAACAAAATTAGTTTGTCAATTATGGTCCTTCATGAAGTTAAAGAAGCAAAGAAGACCTTTGAAGATCAAAATAGTCCAAGATCAGCCCTTGAAAAATATCAAAATGGCAAAAATACTCCTTGATAACTTTTTGACAAAGTTTTGTGCCAAATGTGACAATTGGTGAAACTTATTTACAAGGGAGAACACGTTTTAGGGCATAAAACTTGATTTGCCAAAAATCTCAAAAGAAAAGGGCTAAATGTGCACACTTTGGAAGATTCAAACCAAAAACGCGCCTAACACTTGTGTTTCCCCCAAAATCGGATCTAAAGGAGTTACTGTGCTCCTTTTACACCTCCAGTTTTCACATCACTTAAACCAAGGTTAAAATTCGATTAACCTTGCACACACTTGATTCACACCCACTAAAACTCATCCCACACCTAAAAACCCCAATCCCACCACTGTGGACCCTACCCCCCTTTTCTCCATTCCACCAATCACATCACTCCTTGGGCACCAAGGCATGTGACGTGTCCCAAATCAACAATCATGATCTTTTGCTTCATCACAACGCCAAAAGGAACGGCTTAGATCAAATTTGGACAACTCATACCTCAAAATCGTCAAGGGAAAATTTGGGATTTTCTAGTGATTAGGGTTTGTGTTTTTAGTCTTCTAGGTTCTTCTATAGACTAGTATAAAAGGAGACTCCAACCTGTGGATGTCCCTTGTTCCAGTTTTCAAGCTTAACACTTGTAATTCCTTTTTTATGAAATAAAAGTTTGGTTTTTGTTTTAAACAAGTATAATTCCTTTTTAGGTTTATAAAAAGTTGTGTATTGTGTTGAAGCTTGATTCTGAGTTCCATCTTTCAATTTGGTTCATTAATTTTGAGTTTCAAAATTGGTTAAGGTTTTCTGAAATTTTGAGATTCTTGGTGAGAATCTGTTTCAGGTTTTGTTGTTAAGAAGTTTGATGAGATTGGTCATATAGTGTTATCAAAACGTGTGTGATAAGGTTTTAAAAGTTTTTGGAAGATTTTAAGAAGAAAAGGAAAGAAACAGAATAAATAGTATATTGCTTGTTCTTGTGTATTTTCTTTGATTTTTGTTAAGCAGGAATTGAAGGTTGTTGATTTTTGATCTGCATGCACCCGGGTGCATAAGGAAGTGGATTTTCATCCACCAAGGGCTTGGATGTAAGCCCTTGAGGTAAAATCCTTTTACCTTTGGAAATTTTCAGAAAAAGCTGTTTTATGTGATGCTGCATGATTTAAGTGTTGATTGTTGTTAAAGCTTATTGGATTTGTGTTCTTATGTCTCTATATGCATGTTAGATGATTTATGAACCAGTTTGAATAAGTTTTAGGAGGTTTTGATCTGTTAAAAATTGCATAATCAAATATAAAAGGGTGTTTGGATCCTTGGTTTAGCAGAGCATAATCCTTGATGATTGATTTTCAAAGGTGTTAGATAGGTGTTATAGGAGTGAGTTAGGTTGGTTGCTAGATATAGAGTAGATTTGAGCAGGTTTTCAGCAAGTTTGTGTGTTAAAAATGGAAAATCATAGGTAGAAACCTGCATATCATCTTTCTGCCTGTTTTTCTTCATTTTTGGTGATTGATTTTGTGAAATCTGCTAAGTGTTAGGATATAAGAGTCATTGGAATTGCTTTTGTGTTATTTGAAGTTTGTGTGTGCCAAATATTGGCCTCTATAGTTCACTTGAGTACAATAAATAAGCTACAAAGTCCACCAGACCTGCTCTAGTATCTCAGAAACTTGTATTGGCCCTTGTGTGCTTTGGTTTGCTTATTGGTGTGTGCTAAGTGCTTATCTCTGCTTAATCTTGACTCCTTGTGCTTAAATAAGCACAAGGGTGCCCCCATTGTCCAAAGCATCCACAAATAAGCATTTGCCAAGCCCCTCTTGGCTCAAAAAAGTGTTCAAGTGTGCACTCACACTTGTTCATCAGCAACATAGCCTAACTGGGCAGATTTTGTGATCTATTGTGCTTAAATCTAGCTAAAAGTGATATTGGATTGTGTTTATAAGCTAATTAGGGTCACTGATTTGGTTGGAAAAAGAAAAAAATAAAAAAAAAAAATTACAAAAAGGCATACCCGTAACTGGACTCGAACCCCAGACCTCTCGTTGGAGGAGTAGGAGCCCTACCGTTAATCTAGATAGCCTTTTTATGTTTATGTTTGTTTTCAAGTGATATTTAACACGTTTTCTTTTGTTAGCTTATAAATTAAGCCGTGGCTTATTTCCCCTTTTCCAGCTTATTTACTTTGTGATTTTAGCTTATTTGAATTTTCCTAGGACCTTTATAGGATTTAAGACTTTTCTAGCTAATTTTTATATTTTCCCCTTTATTAGATTATTTTCTAGAATTTATTTATTATACGTTTTTTATTAAATCATTAAAAAATAGAAAAAAGATTTTTAATTTTTAGGAAAAATAGTTTTTAGCTTTTTAATAAATATCTTGAGGTTTACATTAGGTTTTGGTTTTATAAACTTTAATTTTTAATTTTATATTATTTTAAGGTTTTTTATAAACTTTAAAACATTTTTATAAAATTATTAAAAAAGGTTTAGGAACTTTAATTTGTGTTTTTCTCTTAGTTAGATTATTTTAAGTTTTTAGAAATTTTTTAGAATTAATTTTAGAAACTTTTTATTTTTAGGAATATTTTAATATTATTTTATTCATTAAAAAATCAAAATTTTATTTTTATTTCTTTTTCATTTTTCTTAAGTTCTTTATCATTAATTAGGACCTTTTCCATTTTTAGAATATTTTTATAGCTTTTAGATTTATTTTTATAATTATTTTAAGTTTAATTAGGTTTTAATCTTTTTAAATCATTTTTTAGAGTTTTAAAAATAGTTTTAATAGCTTTTAATTTTTAGAAAATTACTTTTTAGTCTTCTAATAATATAAGTTAAGTAATTATTCAATAAAATCATATTTTAGACATTTGAATTAGTTATATTTAATTTTAGGGCTTTAATTAGCATTTAAAATTAAATATTTAATTAATAAAAGGTTTTAAAATATCTTTGTTGGATTTTTATCTTTATTTATATTATTTTAGACTTCTTTTTAGTCTTTTTAATTCTTGATTTTGTTTTTGGTCTTAGTATAAAATTTTTAATTTTGGTAGTTTTTCACGACTTTACGTCTTTTTCGTCGTAGTTTAATTTTAACGTAACCGTCTTTTCATCTTCTCATCCCCATTCTTCTCAATACTAATCTCAAATAATTACAAGTTAATTCACACACATATACCTCCTTGGGAAACGAACTTTCTCTCTCTTTTAAGTGATTGGGTCATTTGTGTTGATTTTTCCTAAAATCATCACTCGATACTTACCGCTATTTACGCTCTTTTCCTAAAGAGTAGTAAAACTCTACAATCATTTTTTGGCGCCGCTGCCGGGGAGGTGTGTTGTGCTTTAATTTGGAAGCTTTTGTTTTTGATATTATCCATAATAAGTATTTGTGTTAAGTGGAACTCCCTTAACACGTATTATCGGTTTTCTTGGTTTTTCTTGTACAAATATTATTAATATATTGTATTAAGTATCACAATAAATTCACAATATCTCCAAAAGTGTGAAAACACAACCTTAATTGGGATTTGATCTCCTAATTATTGTATTCAAATCTCAAACAAAAAGAAAAGGCAAAAATAGATAAATACTTTCGTGAAGCTCGATTTTGAAAAATACAAACTATAAGGTAGGTATAAGGCGGGTATTATAAAATATACCCTAAGGAAAAAGGCTCTTAAGTGCTTCGCGCCGCCTCGTTTCCCCCGCTTGCTTGTGAGTATTTTGAGATTGAAGGCTAATCGAGGGTTTTGCCGCCCAAAGTATTAATACGTATACTATATTTGCTTGGTTTTCTTTGTGATTAAACCCTCGTGAACAATTTGGTTTTCACCAAAGTTTTAAAGTCATTCGAAGGCGTTCACTCCACGTGATCGTTTTCATTCCTTTGAGGCTTCTTTAATCAAGAGTTTGATTCGAGGAGAGATTTTGTAGATTGTTGTCTACGAAGATACACCAAAATCCAAAAAAAATTAAATATCATCAAAAACACAAAAAAATTGAAAATTCACAAAACAACCAAAAAGAATCTTCTTTGCTCACCTCCCATTCTTCGTGAAGTTTATGATCACTCGTAATCAAGCTAACGAGCTCGTAAACGTCTTCAAAAGCAAGCAAATCAAGGATCGTTGATTGTTGAAGAACCTCCAATTGTTGAACCTATTGTAGAAGAAGAAGTCGTCATGGCTAATCGTACTATGATGGAGTTGCTACAAGCACCCACCGAGGGTTTTGGAGAGGCTATTGTTATTCCCGCCATCCTTGCGGAGAATTTCGAGATTAAGACGGGTTTAATGTCGATGTTGCAAGCAAATAAGTTTAGAGGTCACGAGAAAGACAACCCGCATTACCACATTAGGAATTTCAAACCGTCTCACCCGCCACTAGCAAATTCAAAGATGTTCCACATGACGCCATTAAGATGATGTTGTTTCCATACTCGTTGGATGGTCCCGCAAAAATTTGGCTCGAGAAAGAACCGCCAAATTCGATTTTGACATGGGCCGATCTCGTTTCTAAGTTTGTGAACAAGTTTTTTCCACCATCTAAAACAACACACTTAAAAAATGAGATTTCACGATTTGTGCAACGTAACAATGAAAGTTTTTCAATGGCATGGGAACGATTTAAAGAGATGTTACATGAATGTCCTCACCATGATTTTTCGGAATTGCATCAAATTGATACCTTTTATAATGGGCTTAATGATCATGAACGAGATTATTTGAATGCCGCCACAGGTGGTAATTTTTTGTGCAAGACGACAGATGAGGCTTTACAAATCATTGAAAATCGATCTAAGGTTTATAGCCCTCGTAACACACCGAGTGTTGCCAATATGGGTTCGTCATCTTCGTCACAATCGTCTCGTAGCATTAACGCCTTACATGATGAAGCTAATGAGGAAAATCGGTTTTTTGATAGATTTGCTAATCTAATGTCCCATTGGAAGGCTCAAGAAGCTTCCAATTCCGCTTCGGTTAAAGCGGTTGCTAAGAGTTGTTTATCTTGTGGGGGAGCTCATGATCTTTCCGAGTGCATTACCGCGGATGGTAACACTTCGAGTGCTTATGTAGCAACGGGAACTTATAACCAAAACGGCCAAGGTTCCCGCCAAAATCAAGCTCCACCAAACCAAAATGTTAACAATTATCGAAACAACAACCAAGGTAATTACCAAGGCAACACACGCAATTACAACAAAGGGAATTATCAAAGTGGGAATGGACAAATCTCTAATCAAAACCAAAACCGTGATTTTCAAAACACTACTCAAGGTTTTCAAAATGCTCACACGAAAAATTTGCAAGGAGAATTTTTAGATTATGCAAAAGCAAATGATGCTAAATTTGATAACATGCAACGTGAGATGATTAGCTTAAGATCCGAGTTGAAAAACGAGCTTAAAAATGAACTTGCTAATGAACTTAAAACTCATGCAAACAAAATGGAAGGAAATGTCCAACGTCTTCAACAAAACCAACAAAAGATGGAATTAGGACAACATGAGATTAAGCAAGAGTTATTAAAAGCGGATGCTAGGCAATCAAAATTTGAGGACCGAATGGCTAAGATGTTTGAAGCAATCATGTGTAAACCCTCTTCTTCGGGTGGTCTTCCTAGTGATACCATTAACAACCCGAGGGGAGAATTGAAGGTTGTTGCTACACGAAGTGGTAAAACTTTCAAGGAACCAATCTCTCGTACAAGTACTTCTAAGGAGAAGGAAATCGAGAAAGAACCCGAGGTGATGGTGGAAAAGGAGCACATTACAATCCCACGAAGTACCGCTCCATACCCCACTACCCCTTACGGTTGAACCAATACCAATTGTGGAACCCGAGTTTCCAAGGCCGTTGCCTAATGACCAACCCACACCACCTTTACCTTACCCTTCAAGACGTAACAAAGAGAAAGCACAAGAACGGAACAATTATCAATTTGAGCTATTTATGAAAATGTTTCGTGATTTGCATTTCAACATAAGTTTTGCCGATGCTTTAATCATGATGCCTCGATTTGCCGCAAACTTCAAAAGTATGCTAAACAACAAAGAGAAGTTACAACAAACGTCTAGTTGTTCATCGGTTTTTCTAAGCCGCATACCACAAAAAGTCGGTGATCCCGGTAAATTTTTGATTCCGTGTGCTATTCAAGATATGGAGGAATGCTACGCCTTGGCCGATCTTGGCGCTAGTATTAATTTAATGCCTCTCGAGATTTTCAAATCGCTTTCGCTTCCGGCTCTTACTCCTTCGAACATGTCTATCGAGATGGCCGATCATTCTACGATTATGGCATGTGGAGTAGCCGAGGACGTTTTTGTTAAAGTCGGAAAGTTTTACTATCCCGTTGACTTTATCGTTGTAGACATTCCTATCGATCGAAAAGTTCCTCTCATTTTGGGTCGTTCATTTTTGGATACATCAAGAGCACTTATCGATGTTCATGCTCGAAAAATCACCCTTCGTTTCAATGAAGAAGAACTTGTCATCAATGCAACACAAAACTCCAATCTTTCTCATGTCTATTCTATTGCAACTTTAAACCATGGTGACTCGACCAATGTCGTTTGCAAAGAATTTTCACCAAGAGTTTTAGGAAATGTCTCCAAAAACAATTTACCATTTCCTCCGCCGGTGGAGGTTATGAGTGTAAAGCCTACAAAGAAGAAACCATCAATACTTGAATCGAAAAATCCTTCGCCTCATCTCGAACATTCATTCTTGAAAAGTGTTGATAAGTTGCCGGTTTCTACGGAAGATCTTTCGGATGATGAATATGTTGACCCCGATGGGGAGGTTTTCTTCGTCGATAAACGTTTTGAGAACTTGCCACCACCAAAACCAAAACGGTTTCAAAATGTGAGAATTTTTAGTGTAACTAACATCGTCTTAGAAACACCGAATATTTTCGACATAATCAAAAAGGGTTTTCATAAGGAGAGTTTAAAAGATAAAAAAGGAAATGATCTTAAATGTGATTTAATTGATTTTTCTACAAATCTAACTCCGTCATCACCACGTGTTTTGAGTGCTACAAACTCGTCTACTCCTTTTGACGATGTTTTGTGTGGTTCTAGTATGGGGGAAGCCCCTAATGTTCCCTCATCCTTGTCCACCGAGGACGAGATATTCGATCCCGGAATTTCATATAAAGGGAAATCTCGGTCTTCTACCGATGCAATAAATGGAAACTATATCTATTTGCTTGGTGCGAGTCTACCTCGAGTAGCTCAAACGTTTGTCTTACCAATTGTCTCACCCTTCTATTTCTCATCTATTTTCTTCAAACTCTTTGAGTTTATGGCACATGTTGAAGTGGCGTTGATTTGTTTTTCCAATGGAAACGAGAACGCCATTTTCGACCCCCGGTATTTTGCATCATCTAAGGACTTAGTCCCTTTTTACCGGTTGCTTTTTGGGCCTTGTTTATCATGTAAGCCCCATCAAAAATTGACCACACCATGATTTCCCTAAATGTTCACATTTTGAGGGGATCGAGTCGAGCTCATGACTCGGTAATCAAAAACGAGGTGCCTCGTGGGGGAGATCCCATGCTTATCCTTTATGCTTTTATTATTCACTAATAAGGGGACTTGTACCCTTCCAACTCGTTGTCTCGTGGTTGTTTGTGATTGTGTTATCTAGATCATCATCATCGTCTACGATTGAAGACTCTCGTGTTCGTTTACGTTAGCCTCCATCGTTCGTTTGAAGAAGTTTTTCACGAATCCATGACATATCCTTTATTGTTCTAACAATTGTCTTTTAGCATAATTAATAAACGGCTTTGGATATATTGTTGATCACCCTTTCCATGCTAGATCCTAAGCATTCGATTCTTCGTCTCTAGTATGGGGGTGCTCCACCTTTAGACTCGAAACATTGAGGACAATGTATACTTTTAGTATGGGGGGGTGAATAGGTACTTGCTTTGCTACGCCCTCACGTTTTCCAACTTTCAATGTTTTGTTTTGCTAATAAGGCTAAAAATGGCCAAATTTTAAAATTTTTCTTAGTTTTCATAAGTGTTTTTAAAGACACGAATGTATATTTTCCGATGGGTAGAATAAGAGTTAATTTTTGACTTGATGGGCATTTGGAGCCATTTACATTCCTTAACCCGCTCAATTCAAGTTTTGCTAGACTTTTATATAGGGAGCTTTAAAACGCGAAAGTCTTAATTCATTCGGGTTAAGAACAAGAACTTTTCGCAAGTTCCTATAATTGATTCTAGAAAGTCACTTATCAAGGGAACTTTAAAACGCATTCTCTAAACTTGAAAAAGTCCAAGAAAGTGCAAGATCCTATAGGTGGCTTGAAAACCCAAAACTTTGATTTGATATAGTCTTAATGAAAGCTAATCCAAATTTGGCTTAATTTTGACTTACATGGCTAAGTATTCACGAGTCTCTTTAATTAGAGGTCTTTATATAGTGAAGAACAAGAAATGATAGAGTTAGACAAGTGATCATGCTAAACGTAGAACATGAAAGTGTTCTTTCAAAAACTCATATGTTTTTAATTGTGGCTTTTTCTTCCCATAAGATCAATGCATTAGGAATAAAACATAATTGCAATAAGTAAGGTCGTACAATTTGAAAGGTTACTTAGCCTCTAGCGCAAGATCGTTTAAAAGTTGCTCGGGGTTGAATAGAGTTCATAGCCAAGGCATAACTTATTGAAGCGGGACGCGAAGATTGGCGATCATCCAAAAAGGCCCCTAACAAGGCATGAGGAGCTCTATTTTTGCTAAAGATCCAAAGATGATGTGAAGTATCATTATTCCTAAATCAATATGAAGGATCGAGACACACGACGAGAAGCAATTACTCCCCTAAAGAATGGAGAAAGTCTATCCAAAAAGACCCTAACAAGGTATGAGGGATAAATATATCCAAGTCCGAAAAGGAGGCGGATCGTTGTATATCAAAATCCAAAGTAAAGATTGAAGAAAAATGATGAAGTCGTGGTCCTATATGAAGAATCTCTCAAAAACGTCAAGTGAAGAAATTCCAAAAATATGAAGAGAAGACCATAATTTCAAGAACGTCTTCCCAAGATTTGAAGTATGAAGTACATGCCAAATATCGGTCCGAGAAAGGTCTCAAATCGTGAAACGAGTTATGCCAAGATATGAACTTAAGGAGATACACGAGAAGCCGTTTTAAAAGATTTTGTCCTTCGGCTAACTATTGATCAAATCGTGCTACTTTGCTTTCGGACTAATAACTACTCAAATAAGTCAATATGAATCACTTGTGATCCATGACAAATAGATAAAAAAATGCTAGTAACCCATTTCCTTTTATAATAACTAGGATTGCGGGGAGAAAAAGTATTACACAATTTGAACGTATGAGTAATGTTAGCATTTTGACTTGTACCAACAATGATCTTGTTTTTGCACTTAGCATGGAATGTGTGACAATCAAGGATGACGAAGTTTACTCTAAGGGACATTAACTTGTTTCTATTCTTTGACCCTAAAAGTCACATTTTGGTGATGAAAATCATACATTATGTCTTTACACATCATCGTAGT
>JANFOE010002676.1:0-59326 GCA_025667525.1 Glebionis coronaria
CAACAATTATAAGGGATACATCTATAATAACAAAAATAAATAATCTTACCGGAGCCTTGCAGAGAAGTTGCGTTGCTTTTATAAAATACCTTCGACGCCAAAGTTATAGTTTAGGACATTTTCAAAAATCGACCTAATTCGCTTTTACTAAAAAGCTCTGGTTAGCATTCTCTAACACCCCCAATTTACATTGCGCAGCGGAAATACACAATTGGGTGTTATTCACAAACTTCATTTCACAAACTCTTTAAACGACCCAAAAACAGTATATTTAGAAATAAATATGGAAATAATTTAAATCAATGTCTAAAACCTTCATGCCCAAGTAAAATCAGTTTAAAATATATCAGAGCAGCGTACAGGTTCCCCTATGATCTTAATCAAAACAACAAACCTTTTACCAAAATATTTGGCCATTTACTATATGTTTATGACAATAGGGAAAGAGTTCTGTTTTAGACCAAATTACTACAAAAGCAATCCCGCAATCCTTCTCCAGCAAGCTCCAGCAACAATCCACTTTAATACCTGAAATACATGCTTAAAATTATCAACACAACAGTTGAGCGAGTCTATAGGTTTTCCAAATCAATATTTGAACACAAGAAAAAAATCAATCAAGATCATTTACTAGAATTGCTACGTATACAATCTTTTAGTCAGGCATTCTGGTATATAGCAATAGCTATAGAATTGTATTAAGTTCATGACACCGACCCCTTAACTTAGTCACCCACGCCTAAAGCCGGCATGACTAGATGAAATTCCAGTGCCCCTACTAGGGTATCAATTGAAAAAATACCAATTCTCATTCTCGTAAAATTATCCTTCCCAGCGGGTTACTCAGCGTAAAGCCCTGGTCTCAGATAGGGTCGTCAGCCCAATAGTACTATTATTAGAATAAACGGCTATTCCCAACTCACAACATCAAGTCAGAAGATAGTTAACGGCTTATGAATTTAGGGACTTTTGCAATTTAGGTACTTATACAATTCAAATCAACAAAGGCAACAGGCAACATTCCGGTCCAAACAATCAATCATGACTTGTGCTCATTTTACTTTCAAATGGCATGTATCCCCCTCGCGGGTTTTAAAATCATTCAAAACAATTACAAAAGCGAGACTATAGACTCACCTGGAGTAATAGCAGTAGTAAGACGATCTTCGACGATAGTTGATGCCCGATAAACACAAAAACCGTAACCTATCAAATAAGGCGCGTTCATCAATAATAACTCGAGTAAAATCCATACTTAGTAATATCAAACTCAAAATCATAAAATCACAACCAATCCAAAATAAAAATAATACAAGTGACATTTTTACTCCATTCTATATGTTTATTCTATTAGTTAATTCTTTCGATAAAAATCTGCCGGTACACACCAAATGTACAAGCTCATTTACCCCACTTAAACACGTCAAATTTTTATGATACTAATAAGAAACTTCACTTACTATATATAGAAAGGCCTGTTAAAAACTCATCAAAAGATTTTACATTTAAAGTTCCCTGCCCGACACATCTTTGAACTACAAAAACCGGACAGTTTTACGTCAACAATTCATATAGTCTTTTAACACATTTATTTTTCTCCGTTTATAAAACCGACACTCAACTTTGAAAATAACTCAACATCCTCATACTTATCATTCAAAATCAGTACTTGACACATTTCCAAAATCCTTTTTATAGTCCCCGAGATTCGATCCAAATATCGACAACAATTATATATTGTGACGATACTCGTCTCCCTGTGCACGAATAATCAAACTAACTTAACTTTTCGCTCGTTTGGAGCTAGAAGCTCTATCTTATATCAAAAAGAAGCTAAAAACATCCTCTACAATAATATCTAGTTAGTTCATCTCAAACTCAAACTCATATTTTCAGAAAATTAACTTTAATAATCTGTTATAAAATATATATTTAAAAATCATTCAAAATTAATTTTTCACCACATTTTAACCCCATTTTTACCACTATAATCATCCTACTATTATTACTTTCAATCATAACACTCAAAATCATACTAGATGATCAAATCATAAAAACCCAACTATAAATCTTCAACATGCAATCATAAAAACTAATATATAAACATATAAACACCTACATACAACAACAATTCAAGATCAAAACACAAGATTTTCATCCAAAAATGGGTTTTTCAAAAATGTTCATGCATGTGTAAAATTTTCATACCAAAAGATGGAGAATAAAAAGTTAGAAATGGGACTTCAATTGCTTTTTAATGAATCAAGCTAGATTTTAAAAAATCTAGGGGTGTATGGTGCTTGGTGGTGGACGGGAAAGAAATGGGAGGGGAGAGAAGAGAGAAATTTTGTTGGTGGAGTGGTGATGTGTGTTTAATTGTGTGTGATTTTCCATTTTATATGGGGAAAGTTTAGGGTAGTTTTTGCCAATTGTGATTCTTGTGGACCAAAATGCAAATACTTTGTTAAAAAGCGGGAAATGACTATTAGTCACTTTTGAAAATTTTTAGGGGTCTCAGGTATCATAAAAATGCTCCTCAAAACTTAAAACACACACAAAATATGATATTATATAGTCCCGGCACGACTTAATACGACATTAAAATAAAAACGTCAAAATATTAAACATCGACATGTTTAAAATAAAACGTAAAATTTCTCGGGCATCCGTCGATATCGTCATCACTAAAGATCCTCGCAACTCGCCAAAACGTAAAAATAAAATTTTCATCATCATCCAAATCAAATCACCAATCGTCATGACAATCAACTTCGTCAAAAATTTCAAAAATATACGTAAAAATATAATTAAATAATGACCACGGTTTTAGGTTGTTACATCCTACCTCCTAAAAGAGAGCGACGTCCCGACGCTCAACCCGCCTCACATTCGCGCTTCCTCACTTCTAGAGTCAACGTGACCTCTTATCCTCAAGAGATACTCACGTCTTTCACACCAGTCCAACTCAGTTCTTATGATATCACCATATCCACAATTATTACTACACTTCAACTTTCAGTTTCACCTTCTATTATGCTAATATTCCTTCATCCTGCATACTCTTTCTGCATCACTTTCTCAGTTTCATTCCTGCCCTAATACTTTGACAACTTAACCCACGACTATGTAAGTTCTCAAATTACACCTCTTAACTACTGATATGACGACTATCATCGCATAAAAATTTCATCTTTACTAGTTTCCATTAGTCTTCATAGTGATACATTAAGATATCATCATCCCAAGTTTCAATTATATGTTGATGTGATTGATACCAAATTCAATTACCATCGTTCAATTCATCCTTTCACTTTGTCCATTGCTTTCCGAAAATACACAATATTCCTCCTTAACTCAATTCTTCACACTTTCTGTAGAAATATCTAATATCCAAAAGTCAATCTCAATCTCTGGGTTACATATAATATGTTCAAACCTTAATCAATACTCATACTTTATTACAACGATTTCCTTCAAAAATTACTCTGCCTCTAAGTCCTGAGGTTACACTCAAACTAAATACAATGAGATTATCCATAATTCTGACCAGTCACTTATATACTTTCTATACTCATTTCCCACTTTCCTTCATTCTAACAATCTCTATGTCCCGAGCGTAGTGCTTGCTAGATCACTGATTTATTGTACCTTCCATAGTACATTATTACATCTTCCTCGTATTATATACTGTTTAAATAACTCCGTTAGTATCATATATTCAAATCTGAAATGTATAATGGTCAGATCACTTCCTGATATCGTAATATATTTTATTTACCCCAAGTTCTATAACTTGTAGTCTGATTTCGTAATACATCTTTTTCCAACCATACTGTATCAATACTTCAACTTGTGAAATTCCTTCAATACTACATGCAACGCTCTCAGCACTCTAAGAATAATTAAATTCTCTTTGATCTGAAAAATTCAATCACCACTGTTCCTTGCATTCTTAACACACTCTCTGATCTAATATAAGAAAAAATAGATAATCACAATAACCGTTTTTGTCCCACAAAAACATACATCTCAACTCCCTCATTTCTATTACCATTCTATTTCAAAATTTCCGACAACCTATTGATCTTCTTTCTTTAGAATTCCTTTTCCATTAGTTTATTACCTTGATTGTAACTTTCTTTCCATTCTATCCATTCTGCTTGTTGTTACCAATATTCCAATTATCTCAAAACTCAAGAGTCAATTCTCAATTACTTCAGAAACTTTATAAACTCTTTTTCCTTCTACTCCTTGCTAAATACTCACTAGTTGATAGTGAAAGTATCCACACTCATCCTCCATAATCTGAAACATACTTCGTAATACAGGACTATAACATATCTCATCTATAATTTACCGATTATTATTTCCCAGTCATCATTAGGTAATCCTTAACTCCTTCCTTATAAAATCCCCGAATGGCTTTTATAAACAAGTCCTTCTTATTCTTATTTTCTTCATACTTGATTCCATACAAGTAATACTTTACAATCTCAAAACAAATACCACAATGTAAAATCTCATGATCATATAAACCCCGTTACACTTCTTTGTTCAAGTCAACACACTACTATTAACATTTCCTTTCCACTTGATATTATCCAAATATCATCATCGCAACTCTATAATTCCTTCAGATTTCTCCAATACTAACTATACAGGCACAGAACTTCAATCTATCCTCAGCGTTCATACACAACTTCCTCAACTACAAAATTAGATCTCACAATCACAACTTAAATATATGAATGGATTTCACACATTTAGTTCTTCTTTGTCAGCTTTATCCTTGGTTCAACAATCAGTGAAAACCACCTGATAAACCTCCGATAATACCCAACTTACACAAAGGAATTGACAAGCTTCAGTCGGTTTCGTCGGTATCGACAAAGCCTCAATCGTTTCAATCTAGTCAGATTTTCACGATCACTTCAGCCATAGATTGCACATTGTAAAACATCTATATTACTCCAACTAAAATTCTTATCCAAAGAATTTTACACACCGTTCCTCCTTTTAATAACAATTTTCCAATTGTTAGGGAATATTTTTCTCTCCTTCAATCATCTAATCGTCACACTAAACATTCACAATCAATAATGGACATCGATTTCTGGTGCTCAATTTGTTCAGTCTCACATCCATCATCTTATTCACAAAACATCCAGCTTCTTTACTTCCATTATCACTTCTCTGATGACTTACCCTTCAAGTCAAATCAGATTATCCTTATTGTCTTATCTGCCAATCATTACAATCAATCATATTACCATCCTCAATTTCCTGATAATGCCATATAACAAAATATACAATCAGATTGCATACTCCTATCACTAAGCTAACACAAAGCTTCCTTTTTCCCAAGACGACAGTGAACTCTACAATTTCGTAGAACAATCACATAATACCCTCAAGTACTAACTCATCTTCTCATTCTTTTCCAACTGCTACTAGTAAAGCGCACAGAAAATTCGACTTATTATAATTTCCTCCTACATACCTTCTCATCATTGACCAATAAAATCTTCAAATAGAATTTCCACTGGTTACTTCTTGAAATCAGTACTCAATGCTCAAACATTCCAATTTAATTCTTCCCACCGTTATTTATCATATCCTATGATATTCATCCTTATCCTGGTTAACTTTCTCACAACTCTAGTTCAGTTGATTGTGCTATACTTCTTAATTCCATAAGCTCAGAAAATACTTCTTTAACATATATATAATTATTCTTCCGTCAGTGAATTTCTCATTTCAACCAATCGCAAATTCTCGTTGATTTCTCGTCCTCAGGCCAATTAAAATCTAACATCTTCAAATCTCAATATATCCTCAATAACACCTTCAGAATTTAATACACCATCAATAACACTTTCAGAATTTCAATAAAATTCTAACTCGATGATTACCAGATAAGAATATACAAATTACTATATCTAAATCTCAAATCTTATCAGCATTTCCGAAATATAGGCTGTAATAGCAGCAACATTCCCTTCAAATTGTTTTCCATTGTCTGAATAATTCCTTTATTCAATCTCCTTTACCGAAATGAAAACATTCCATTACCACAGAAATACCAATTCTTATACCACATTCCTTGTTATTCCTTCAGCAGCTCGACCTCCAGCTAGTCCGTACCTACTACAAGTAAATAAATAATTACTTATGTTGGAAATATGTTTTACGTATTTATGAAGGATCGGTCGCTCCAACGATATATTAATGTATTGGGCTCGTGATCTAGTTATTTATCATACAATCCATATAGCCCACATGTAGGATGGGCTATATATACCCCCTCCTAGCATGTTAGGAGGGGTTGGTGGTTTCAATGTATTTCATTAATAGATTTACTTTCTCTCTCTTCCTCTCTTTTCTCTCATTTCTCTCTCTACACCCTCATCTCCTTCATCTCATCTTTCATATTAATCAATTAATCTACCCATCAAATCCATCTAATCAATCCTGTAGAATAGGCCAAGAATTGCGTAGACCTTCAAATGGTATCAAGAGCCAAGGTTAGATTGGTTTATTCTTGCTTTTATTTTAATTGATTTTTGTGGGTTTTGATTTTTTCAAGCTTAAATCTTAAAAAGTTTGTATTTTTATGCTTTAAATCATAGTCAAATCTTTGGATTTACTTATTTTATATAAAAATCACAAATTTTTATACAAAAATCTTATATTTTTATATTCAAATCTTGAAAAAGTTTTATTTTTACAAATCTTATCTTACGGGTTTGATTTTTCAAATCTTGAAAAAGTTATTTTTTTTACAAATCTTATCTTACGGGTTTGAAAAAGTTTTTATTTTTACAAATCTTATTTTTACAAATATTATCTTATCTTTGGTTTTTAATTACACTTTTAATTTTAGTTTTATTTTTAATTGATAGTCTATTTTTAAGTATTTCATTTTTTAAATTTTTTTTTATATATATCAGATTTTAATTGATGTCAAAGTGATTAAATTTTTCATTTTATTTTTAATTTTTTGTTTTTTTATATAGTCAAATTTTTTGTGTTATCAGTCTCGTTGGTCAGTTTTTTTTTTGTCCTTTTGTCCTTTCAAATAAATAATCTGTCCCATCCAGCCTCAACGAATCAATTATTCCGTACGAACAACAATCTTTCCGAACGAACGGAATTATTCCGAACGAACGGAATTATTCTGCATGAACGTTTTTCCGGATGAAGAGATTATTCCGCATGAATGAGTTTTCCGGATGAAGGGATTATTCCGCATGAACGTTTTTCCGGATGAAGAGATTATTCCGCATGAATGAGTTTTCCGGATGAAGGGATTATTCCGCATGAACGTTTTTTCGGATGAAGAGATTATTCCGCATCAATGAGTTTTCCAGATGAAGGGATTTTTCCGCATGAACATTTTTTTTTCCGAATGAACCTCATTCTGAATGAGTGACTGATTCAAACACAACGGTAAAGTTAACAAAGACTCTCACCTGACTCAAGACTCTGACTTCAACACACCACCGCCTCGACTTGACCTCTCCCACTTTAACATCACTCCACTCCCTCACCCAAACCAAACTCGAAACACCCTCTCGAAATACCCTGTCTAAGACGTGACCTCACCCTCGACCTCACACAACACTCTCACACACACTCAAAACCCAACACCCGTCTCTCTCACAACACCACTCGCACTCACTCACACACATACACAAACACACCCACCCACTCTCTCGACTCCTACATCCACCCATCTTCGACTCGTAAAAGTCTCACACACCCTCGACTCACAACAAACACATCGACTTAAAACCATTTTACAAAACCATTCAAACCATTTTACAAAACCATTTCGATTCAGACCTCACTGACCTCACTCTCTCGTCTAAAACAAACAGAGAAACACCTACCCGAGACCACTTTCTTATGATCTTGAAGCCAAACTCGTTTGTATCTCTTCATAGCTTTCGTCTATCATTTGAAGATTAAGAGTCGATTCGTAAAGAAATCTGGTAAAGTCCAACATCGGGTCCCTTGTCAACCACCAGAATGTACTCGTGATGAGTAATAAGGTTGAGTTGAAACCTTCCAGCTACTGATCACGAAGATTGTTAACAGCAGGAAGTACATTAGTTAGTGCTATACTCGGAGTCAACACTGCCACCTGAAGAACAAGAAGAAGAATTATTGGGTTTTCTGAGGTTGGTGATTTGCTTTGTTACAGTGAGGAGAGAGAGAGTCTTTGGGATGAAGTTTGGTTTGACTAATAGGGACGGAAGAAACAAAGATGGTTGGTTTATATATTATTTTCAGGCGGAGGAAACTATGCATATGATACGTGGGTCTTAGATAAGTATACGTGTGGTGAGAGTGGGCAGACGTTTGCGTTTGAACTTCTAGCCACGTGTGGAGTAGTTGTGGTTTTTCTCAAAATTTGTTTCTATAAATCTGTTTTTTTTGTCTCTTTTCATGTGGTTTTTTCTCTCAAACAGGCCAAACAAGTAGCTTTTATGTTAAAACGATATATATCAGATTTTTGTTATTTATTTTACTTTTATTTTTTATTTTTATTTATTTATTTATTTTTTATTTTTAGTTAAGTTTGTATTTTTTGTTAATCGATATATTTGGATTTAGTACATCGTGTTGAGGCGAGGATTTCGAAAGAACCAAAGTGGTATAATATTTGACGAGTTAACAGTTTTTGTGCCCGGATTTTAAGACAAAAGTGGCGAGTCAAAGTGACGAGCTTTAATTTTAGTGGCTAGGGATTTTTGATCGGGTTTGTTTTATCAACGTTTGATCCGACAAGAAACTCACAGAATTTTTGTTGGTTTTGTCATATTCCGTGAATTTCTGTTTCTAAAATTTATCCACGAACTGCAAACTCACGAAAACAACCACAAAATTCAATGGATTTTTTGAAGTCGCCATCGAACGAGAGACACTCGCCGAATTTGCAAGACAAAGTTAGAGAAAGTGGCATCACTCCATTTCGAATGCTTAAGTTTCATCTTGTCACTCTTTCATGGATTCAAGGAGGGAGTGAATTTGTGACAATCTTTGGTCAAGATCATCATATATTCATCGATTCAGTATTCAGCACTTTGACCCAACTCGCCGAGCAACTCAACAATGAATACTTTAATCACTCTGCATCGGCACTTGCATATAAGACTCTTGTGACACAACTCACGCCTTTCCTCCAATTCAATATCATCAAGTCTGAAATCTCAGTGATTTGCCAATCATTTCTTCGAGATACCCATGCCGAGCTTCGAGATTTCCGTGGTACCATATTGAAACTCATGACATCGGTCTCATCTTCGATTTATGAAAGATCTCGACTTCAGGAAGCGTGTGATAATGGACTACAAGAATCTATGATGCAAATGCAAGAGGAGAATGGTCATACGATTGACAACTTGGAGCCTAACGATGACAAGAGCACGGAATCAGGAGGACAACATGATACCAGTGGCACGTCGGGGAATGTTCACAAGCTCTCTTGATGACACCTTACCCGTTTATGACGAAGAGCCTGCAAACATGGTACAATGTAATGTTGTATATGATGTATATGCTGATGAAATGTCGCATATTGAGCATTTCGAACCTAATTATGACGAACATGGGATGGAAAAGAGTGATAGCGTTACTATTTCTGACTCATCTGATGTGCGTCATAATGGGGGAGAAAGTGTTAAAAATGCTAACAATCATGGTAAATGCTTAATGACTGCCTCGTTAACTGATTCCGATCCCAAGATTAAAGAGCTCGAAACGATCGTAGCTCAGCAATCAAAAGATCTTGAGGATGCCAAACTTGAATTTTCTAAGAAAACGGACAAATTTGAAACATATTTTGAAAAACTTGAAAAGTCAAACGTTGTTCTTGAAAGAAAATTGGATCAAAAAGTTTTAGATTCTAAAGCTGAAAAGGATAATCTTTTGAAACAAATTCAACTGCTTGAATCTAAGTTGGCATCCCAAGATAGATTGCTCAAAGAGAATGAGACTCTAAAAGCTCAAGTACAGGAAAAGGTTTTTGCTATAGCTGCGTTGAAAAACAAGTTAAGGAAAACTAGAGGACCTAGTGTGGACACTAAGCTTGAAAAACCATCAATCTTGGGGAAACCGCCTACAAATCAGTTCGTCAGACAACCGACTGTCAGACAACCTACTGCATTTAGATCCGAGCGACCACAATCCTCGAGACCGCGGTTTGCCTCCCAAGTTGATTTGGTTCATTTTCCTAGACCAGTCACTCCAGCAACTAGGCCCAATGTGATCAAAACAGCGTTAGCAAGATCTATTCAGATGATTGCCCCTAGTTTCCCTAAAAATACCAAGACCATGTCTAGAACTAGTTCAAATGACGTTTGCCATAAATCTGGTCTTAGGGAAGCTAAGCAAAAGACACATGTAAGAGATAGCAATGTCCAACCTAGTCAGATGCCTTCTAGATTACCCAACACTGCTAACTGTAGAATGACGTCTCCTAGGAGCATCGATCAATCATCTAGGAATTACTCGGACATTAAATATGCTACTTGTAAAACATGTAGAAAATGTGTCTTTATGGCAAATCATGACTCTTGTGTCAAGAAATTACTTGATGAGGTGAACTCCCGTGCTAGAATTAAGTCCCAGTGGATAGCTAAAATCAAACCCTTTGGTAAAGTTTGGCGCCACACTGGTAGAACTTTCACACTTGTAGGAAACGAGTGCCCTTTAACTAGGATAGTCTCCGATTCTACTAAGACTACTATGGAGGAAATTGATAAAGATGATACTTCACTTAAGCCTAAACTTAAGATTTTCTATAAAAGGAAACGTTTGCCAGCTAAGATAAGTTAATCATCTACTCAGGTCGCCTCTGACACAAGTAAAGCCAACTGTGAACCCCCACGCGCTTCTATAATTGATATCGCTAACCCATGTCAAAGCATGCAAATTCCTAATGAGAATGCAGGTCCCAAAGTTGATGTTCCAAAAGAACGAAGCGGTCCAATCGTTGTATACCGTTCAACAAAGGATGCTCTTAGAGTTTGGTTGTTGTAGAAGCAGATATCAGAGAAGCAAGTGTCTCAGGGGAATCATGGTTAAGCTTAACTCACATGGCTTACAGTCAGATCATAGTCTGTAACCCGAACTTCAGAGAAAGGGAAGTTATCTACGCAACGATAACTTACCCTCAAAACGAGAAATTAAATTTTCTCGGACACGAGCTTATGTTAAAACCATTCAAAGGTTTTAAGCTCGTGTAAATGCTTTATCATTAAATATCAGATGATGACCCGATCTTAAAAGAAAGGAAAGTTTATCACCGATGATAAACTTATCCTCAAAACGAGAAATTAAATTTTCTCGGACACGAGCTTTCGTTAAAACTATTCAAAGGTTTTAAGCTCGTGTATATGGCGTATAATCACATCACAGTTTATGCCCCGGACTTCCAAGAAAGGAAAGTTTATCGCCGATGATAATCTTATCCTCACTAACGAGAAATTAAATTTTCTCGGACACGAGCTATCATTAAAACTATTCAAAGGTTTTAAGCTTGTGTATAAGGCTCATTGTTAAATTTCAGACGATGACCCGATCTTCAAATAAAGGAAAGTTTATCACCGATGATAAACTTATCCTCATTAACGAGAAATTAATTTTTCTCGGTCATGAGCTTGTCTTAAAACATTCCAAGTTTTAAGCTCATAAAGAAAAGTGTATCTTTTAAATAAGAGAACTTTTCTTCTTAACGAGAAATTCATCTTTCTCGGTCATGAGCTTTACGTTAAAACATTCAAAGTTTTTCAAGCTCATGAAAACGACTTCTAAGTAAATGTCAACTTAGAAATCGTTCTTCAGTTAAAAGGAAAGTTTATCGCCGATGATAAACTTATCCTTACAACGAGAAATTAATTTTTCTCGGGCATGAGCTAATAATAAAAACATTCGAAGTTTTTAAGCTCATGCAGAATGACTTACAGTTAAATGTCAGACTGTAACTCGAACTTCAAATAAAGGAAATATTATCTTTTATGATAACTTATCCTCATAACGAGAAATTAACCTTTCTCGGTCATGAGCTTGTATTAAAACATTCGAAGTTTTAAGCTCAGAAAGGAAAGTGTATCTTTTAAATAAGAGAACTTTTCCTCATAACGAGAAATTAACCTTTCTCGGTCATGAGCTTTCTGTTAAAACAGTCAAAGTTTTCAAGCTCATGAAAACGACTTCTAAGTAAATGTCAGCTTAGGACTCGTCCTTTAGATAAAAGGAAAGTTTATCGCCGATGGTAACTTATCCTTAACAACAGGAAGTTTACAACTTCTCGGACTTGAGCTCGTTTTGCAAGATATTCAACATCTTAAGCTCAAGTAATTTGGTTTTCAAAACTTTGAACACAATGTTTCAAGAATTTCTCAAAAGGTTTTTCTAAATATTTCAAAATTGTGTGTTCAAATATGTTTTGATAAAAAGAGCATGTCTTCTGGAATCGATAATATTTACGATCCTAGAAATGTCATTCAATAATGACACGGGGTTGTAAATAATGTTCGAGCAGAAGTTTAAAAGATTTAAAACATGCTCCACATGGTTTGCTATTATTTCCGATAGTAACCCGCTTTTCACATTGAAGTTAAGGATTTCACCGGAAAGCTTTGAATCCAGAATCCGAAGTTATCAACTCCACAATCCGAAGTTCGTTGCAATTGATATCTACATACTAGACGATGCGACTACTCAAACGACGACTACAACTCTTTAAGTAGAACACGGGTCAACAATTGAGGGGGAACAATTGTCAAGCGTTCAGACTCTTCGATGCCGAAAGTGCCAATGTTCACAAGTTGGTGTCAAGACAACGATATCAATTGTCCACGTGGTGTAAAGGAGAAGATAATTTCAGAAGTTACGAGGAAGACCGACGTTCGCAGACAAGAACCACGTGATCTTATCACTTGATGTTCTCATCATTTCAGGTCCTAACTCGTATACTATAATCTTATGAATTCATTATTATATATGATCTTTGCTCGTGAATATTATTATTTGCAAATCAAGTGCACCCTTATTAATTTGAGGGGGAGCTTGTCAAAAATCATGAAGGTAAATGGACTTAATTGGATTTGCATTTTTCTTCCCAATTTTTTCTTAAAACATCATTAAATCAATTGATATTAAAAACATCGATTGGGTTAATATTTTTAATATGGGGGAGAAAATGTGATTCAATATGACTCAATGGTTTGACTTAATGTGTTGGCTCATCCCGACATGTGCGAAATGTTTTCGAATATCGTGGCATATGTTAAGGGGGAGCAAAATGGATTTGGATATCAAAATGGATTTCATGGTGACATACACTTACCCAAAAACATCTTAATTCATGACGGTGACGATTGTGGTGACATAAGGATGGTAGGATAGGTTAAAGTCCAATGATTCTTCTAGAACCGGAGGAATCTTCCCAAGGACATTCCATAGCTAGAAACAGAAGTTCTTAGGAAAGATGGAGAAAGATTGTGAACGTAGCTGAATGCCGACCAAGTACTTAAGTTAGCATTGGAACAATAACAACAAGGTGCTAGTTATGACGTATTGGCAAGCATTGAAGGGGTTGAAGAATGAAAAATAATTGTAAAGATAAAGGGTGTAAAGAAAGTAGCCCTCCTTACAACTTAGGCAGAAACCGAGTCAATTCATATGCTATTGAGATCATTTTTATGATGCTCGATATTGAAGATAGACATCATGGACCCAGTGATGCAATGCACAACCCATCCTAGCTAACTCAGATATCTCTCAAAAGATATTTGTTTTAATCACACGAAGACAACGCATTATCTATTGATTTATTCACTCCGAATAAATTGGTATTGAAATGGTGGCACTCCTCTCCAGCCTCCGATCACTAAAATCCAAAATGCACGATTGAGTCTAGAGCCATTTGAGATCATCAAATATCTCATTAGGACACATTTTCATTATTCCTTGCTTGTTCACACAATGTGAAAAGTAAGAAAGATATCAAGAGTCCTACGCAAAATCTTCATGATCTTGCCTGAACATCCGAGTAATACGAAAGTATTTACAACGAAGATGGAAATCCTTCTTGAGCGAACATCAAAAAGCTCATGGTAGGTAACTTGTGCGATTCTTTATGAATCAAACTTGTGATAACTGGAAAGCAACAGTTGTTTAATTCTTAATTGAATTTAAGCACGTTCCAGGCCTCTACGCAATATCTTAGTGATCTTGCCAGAACACTCAGAGTGATACCTTAGTGTTCACAGTGATGAGTGGAAATCCTTCTAGTGTTAACCTCAAACAGCACTTGGTAGGTAACTTGCAAGATTCTATACGAATCAAGCTCGTGAAAACTGGAAAGCAACGATGGTGCAGTTCTTAATTGAACTTCACTTTTTCCAGGAACATGAATTGACTGCTTCAAATCATGCGGATAATATTATCCAAATGATTCACTCTTTACGTTCGCAGTCAGCTTTGGACGGTCGAGTAAAGAGAACGGGTTTAAATCTTGTCAAGGAGGTTCTTTATTGAAACTACCTGCCACAAGTACGATATTTAATATCGTCCAACGGTCTTCACCGACCGGAGGTAAAATGCTACCGAATTAGAATGAAATGTTCAAGGCCATTTCATTCGTGTATATGGTTTGTTGCTAACTGTCTTATGAAGCATAACAAGAAGGTGGCATTGCGGTGTATAATCCAGAAGAAGTCGTCACCACATGCTTATACTACATACACTTAGTACTTCAACAAATTCAAGAAAGTCTGAAGGTCAAGTCTTCCGCTGTATCAAACTCTGAAGCTTTCAAGAATTATAAAGGTATAAGTATGTGGAACATGAAGTCACGAAGAGGCGAATATCACAAGTGATGAATGCACAAGGTCAAGGCAAGGAAACATGCTCAATACTTAAGTCAAAAATCACATCAAGCATATTCACAAGAACAAGATCAAAGACTCAAGCATAGATGCTAGGTTTAAGATTTTGTAAAAAGATGTGACCTCCCTTAGGGGGAGATTGTTGGAAATACGTTTCTCCAATAAAGTCTCGGTCACATCTTAGTTAGCATAGATCACGAGATATAGAATATTTAGAACTTTGTCTCTTGGAGCGACTTCCCTTAGGGGGATATTGTTGGAAATACGTTTTACGTATTTATGAAGGATCGGTCGCTCCAACGATATATTAATGTATTGGCTCGTGATCTAGTTATTTATCATATAGTCCATATAGCGCACATGTAGGGTGGGCTATATATACCCCCTCCTAGCATGTTAGGAGGGGTTGGTGGTTTTAATTTATTTCATTAATACATTTACTTTCTCTCTCTTCCTCTATTTTCTCTCCATTCTCTCTCTACACCCTCATCTCCTTCATCTCATCTTTCATATTAATCAATTAATCTACCCATCAAATCCATCTAATCAATCATGTAGAATAGACCAAGAATTGCGTAGACCTTCAACTTAAGTGGTATAAAATATATGTGATCTACACATCATACTTCCTCCTGCTTACCCGATTTGTAGTAACTGCTTGAATACCATCTCTTCTTATCTTATATTATTAAATTCCAAGTTTACCTTCTATTAGAGGAAATAAATTACTATTCCTTATTGTCATTCGCAACAATACCGTTCCTTTACCCTTTTCTGCCACACTTAATTTTGAATCAGGATCAATCTTTAAATTACTATCTCTTTTCGTCTAGTTAAACATTCCCAAATGACTATCGATATATTAAACATCCATCAGTTACTCAAACTTATCCATATAGTTGCACCTTTCCAATCACCATTAATAGCCGTAAGACACTCTTCACCGCATCTCTTCTCATAACTAGGAATCTAACACACAGACATCCTTTTAAAATCTTGCAGAATAGCAGTAGCATCTCCAACTGGAACAACAGCATCTTCATTCTCAGCAGCATCTTCAACTAAAATAGCAGCATCTTCAACTGAAACAGCAGGATTTTCAATCTCAACAGCATCTCGTCTCTTCTCAGCACTATCAGCTTCAAACAATCTAAAAACTATTCCCACAATCATATAATTTACCCTAATGGTTGGCAACCTTTGGAGACATATTTCAGGATACTCAGTCACACAGGAATCCCTGCTAATGACAGAAACATATCTCACTCAACTCTTTCTATGCGATAAC
The DNA here is from genome assembly GCA_025667525.1 of Glebionis coronaria. Taxonomy (NCBI): domain Eukaryota; kingdom Viridiplantae; phylum Streptophyta; class Magnoliopsida; order Asterales; family Asteraceae; genus Glebionis; species Glebionis coronaria. The sequence continues at coordinate 16,189 of JANFOE010002676.1, forward strand.
AGTAGAAAGAAACTTGATAAGTATACACATCGAGATAGAAAGAATAGGATCTTTTCATCAAGATATAACATGAATACTGCATACGCCAACAACACAGTTCTACCTGAATTCCACAATCATCTTACAAAAGAGAAGAATAACAAAGACACATCAAAATACTAAAGGGTAATAGTAGATTTCATCCATAAATCTAAGAAAATCGCAACAAAACCTTGTCACTAATGTCACTTACCCTTACCATCCTAAACAACAACAACAATAATAATCCATCACAATACTACCTTACAACACCTAGATAATCCAAATACAACACAACAATACATAAACTGAAATACAACAACAATCCATCACTACATCACTCCATAGGATGTGGTCCATCACTTTCTCCAACTTGGCTCATCCCTGCTTCATCTTCATCTGGTCCTAACTTGCAACACCTCCCTTTTGGATCTAAACACGGTGGATTCCTAAATCCATACCTTAAAAGCCCTCCTTGACATGGCGGATCTATCATATAATGAGAATCAGCATACACCTCACTATCCTGAAACTTCCAATGTGGTTCAAGATACGGCCCAAGATGAGCTACATATTCACTTAACCTGCGAAGCCTATCTATCTCTTTCTGATACTTCTCAAAATCAGTCCCATAACTTCTCACTTCAGCTCTAACCTCAGTTCTTCCAACTTTACTCTCAGTCATATAATTATCACTATCAGATTCTACAACATTCTTCTTATCATTCGTATCATCCTCATAATCTAACCATCCACCTAAAATCTTATGATCACCTACTTGCTGATTCTGCAAACTCCATTGACCTACAACGAATCCTCCATTCTTGACGTAATATGGTATGTCAGACATTTTCTGAAATTACAGAAATTCAAAAGTACATAAGGTCATTATTCAAAAATATATATGCAATGCATAGTCATGCAAATGCAAATGAATTACGTATGCCAAATATATATGTATGCGATGCAATGCAATGTAAATGATAATTATACAATACTCATAAAAATGAAATTATGATGAAATTATGATGAAAGCACTCCACGTCCTTTCATTAATACCAATACCTCATCGCAGTATTTAGTTAATAAATACTCAAGAATTCACAACAATTATAAAGGATACATCTATAATAACAAAATTAAATAATCTTACCGGAGCCTTGCAGAGAAGTTGCGTTTCTTTTATAAAATACCTTCCATGCCAAAGTTATAGTTTAGGACATTTTCAAAAATCGACCTAATTCGTTATAACTAAAAAGCTCAGGTTAGCAATCTCTAACACCCCCAATTTATATTGCGCAACGGAAATACACAATTGGGTGTTATTCACAAATTTCATTTCACAATCTCTTTAAACGACCCAAAAACAATATATTTAGAAATAAATATGGAAATAATTTAAATCAATGTCTAAAACCTTCATTCCCAAGTAAAATCAGTTTAAAATATATTAGAGCAGCGTACAGGTTCCCTTAGGATCTTAATCAAAACAACAAACCTTATACCAAAATATTTGGCCATTTACTATATGTTTATGACAATAGGGAAAGAGTTCTGTTTTAGACCAAATTACTACAAAAGCAATCCCGCAATCCTTCTCCAGCAAGCTCCAGCAGCAATCCACTTTAATACCTGAAATACATGCTTAAAATCATCAACACAACGGTTGAGTGAGTCTATAGGTTTTCCAAATCAACACTTGAACACAAGAGAAAAATCAATCAAGATCATTTAATAGAATTGCTACGTATACAATCTATTAGTCAGGCATTTTGGTATATAGCAATAGCTATTAAATTGTATTAAGCTCATGACACCGACCCCTTAACTTAGTCAACCACGCCTAAAGCCGGCATGACTAGATGGAATTCCAATGCCCCTACTAGGGTATCAATTGCAAAAATACCAATTCTCATTCTCGTAAAATTATCCTTCCCAGCGGGTTACTCAGCGTAAAGCCCTGGTCTCAGATAGGGTCGTTAGCCCGATAGTACTATTATTAGAATAAGCGGCTATTCCCAACTCACAACATCAAGTAAGAAGATAGTTAACGGCTCATGAATTTAGGTACTTTTGCAATTTAGGTACTTATACAATTCAAATCAATAAAGGCAACAGGCACCATTCTGGTCCAAACAATCAATCATGACTTGTGTTCATTTTACTTTCAAATAGCATGTATCCCCCTCGCGGGTTTTAAAATCATTCAAAACAATTACAAAAGCGAGGCTATAGACTCACCTGGAGTAATAGTAGTAGTAAGACGATCTTCGACGATAGTTGATGCCCGATAAACACAAAAACCGCAACCTAACAAATAAGGCGCGTTCATCAATAATAACTCGAGTAAAATCCATACTTAGTAATATCAAAATCAAAATCATAAAATCACAACCAATCCAAAATAAAAATAATACAAGTGACCTTTTTACTCCATTCTATATGTTTATTCTATTAGTTAATTCTTTCGATAAAAATCTGCCGGTACACACCAAATGTACAAGCTCATTTACCCCGCTTAAACACGTCAAATTTTTATGATACTAATCAGAAACTTCACTTACTATATATAGAAAGGCCTGTTAAAAACTCATCAAAAGATTTTACATTTAAAGTTCCCTGCCCGACACATCTCTGAACTACAAAAACCAGACAGTTTTACGTCAACAATTCATATAGTCTTTTAACACATTTATTTTTCTCCGTTTATAAAACCGACACTCAACTTTGAAAATAACTCAACATCCTCATACTTATCATTCAAAATCAGTACTTGACACATTTCCAAAATCCTTTTTATAGTCCCCGAGATTCGATCCAAATATCGACAACAATTATATATTGTGACGATACTCGTCTCCCGGTACACGGATAATCAAACTAACGTAACTTTTCGCTCGTTTGGAGCTAGAAGCTCTATCTTATATCAAAACGAAGCTAAAAACATCTTCTACAACAATATCTAGTTAGTTCATCTCAAACTAAAACTCATGTTTTCATAAAATTAACTTTATAAATCTGTTATAACATATATATTTAAAAATCATTCAAAATTAATTTTTCACCATATTTTAACCCCATTTTTACCACTATAATCATCCTACTATTATTACTTTCAATCATAACACTCAAAATCATACTAGATGATCAAATCATAAAAACCCAACTACAAATCTTCAACATACAATCATAAAAACTAATATATAAACATATAAACACCTACATACAACAACAATTCAAGATCAAAATACAAGATTTTCATCCAAAAATGGGTTTTTCAAAAATGTTCATGCATGTGTAAAATTTTCATACCACAAGATGGAGAATCAAAGTTAGAAATAGGACTTCAGTTGCTTTTTAATGAATCAAGCTAGATTTTAAAATATCTAGGGGTGTATTGTTCTTGGTGGTGGACGGGAAAGAAAGGGGAGGGGAGAGAAAAGAGAAATTTTGTTGGTGGAGTGGTGATGTATGTTTAATTGTGTGTGATTTTCTATTTTATATGGGGAAAGTTTAGGGTAGCTTTTGCCAATTGTAATTCTTGTGGACCAAAATGCAAATACTTTGTTAAAAAGCGAGAAATGACTATTAGTCACTTTTGAAAATTTTTACGGGTCTCGGGTTTCATAAAAATGCTCCTCAAAACTTAAAGCGCACACAAAATATGATATTATATAGTCTCGGCACGACTTAATACGACATTAAAATAAAAACGTCAAAATATTAAACATCGACATATTTAAAATAAAACGTAAAATTTCTCGGGCATCCGTCGAAATCGTCATCACTAATAATCCTCGCAACTCGTCAAAACATAAAAATAAAATTTTCATCATCATCCAAATCAAATCACCAATCGTCATGACAATCAACCTCGTCAAAAATTTCAAAAATATACGTAAAAATATAATTAAGTAATGACCACGGTTTTGGGTTGTTACAATATATATATATATATATATATATATATATATATATATACATATATATATATATATATATATATATATATATATATATATATATACACTAGCGTCGTAACCCGTCCAACGGGCGGGGTCGTTTTTTTTGTTGTTCCAAGGGTTTAATTTTTTCTTTTTAGTTTAGTGTTTTCTCAATAAATATTAAATTTTAATCTTAATTAACATTTTTTTAGTATTTTAATTTTCTAGAGTCTGAATAATTAGTTCTTTAATTAATCTGAATTTTTATAATTGAATTCTAAATTGCATTTTGTTTTTTATTTAGAGCAAAAGGTGTCCTGGCATTCAAGGCTCGCCACTCCTACGTGGAGCCTCGTCAGAATTCGCCAAAGCTTGCCATGACACCACTTCAGCTCGTCAGAAGCTCCATTCGCCACTAAAGTGAGGAAGAAAATGAAAATCTTAGTTGGGTACCCATCTTTGTTCCCTGGGTGTCACGGCTTTTTTATTTTCTTTTTCTGATTTCTTTTTTCCTTTGAAAATTGAGCATATATGTGGTGCTGCTATGGAATCTTTTTTTTTGTGATGTTGTTGTTGAAGACACCTAGTAGGAAATAAGAAGATGGTATTTTTTAAGTTTTTTGTTGGTGGGTATGGGTTGTTAAGCCCAATACAATCTTTTATGTTTTCTTTTGTTTTATAAATTTTCTATACATTTTTTGTGGTTCTTTATTTATATAAATATTGTATGTTTTTTTATTTACTTTTATCGTATTATGTATTTTATTTAAATGAAAATAGTTTTTTTTTGTTTGAAAATTATGGAAAATAAAATAAAATAGGTAGTGGTGAAGCCCAAATAAGGAGGGGGTATGTCATGATAACATAAGTTTTTTGTAAGTGAGAGTGTCAAGTGATGTGGCACCCCGTGGGACCCAAGTGAGCAGGTTTTTTTGGTTCGTAACACCTAGTGCTCTTATGTTTTTTGGTTATGTGTGTAACTTTGCTATGTTTTGGGTCATCCTACAAATGTGTTTTTGTGTAAATTTATAATGATGTACTTATATATTTATATGAGACACGTTTTTTATTGTTTTACTAAATTATGTTTGTGTTATTTATCTTTGCTGTGTACGTGTTTTTTTTGTTTAACCCATTATACAAACATGTTTTGTGTGTTGGTAGTCTTTGTTTGTACATAATATTACCCACTTCAACCCAAACATTGTGTGATCCATTTACATAATATTACTCACTTTAACTCAAACATTGTGTGATCCATTTCCTAAGTTGTTCGTCCCGTTTGTTTTGCAAGCTATTGTTAGAATATTAAGGTTTCTTGTTTCATTTTATTAAAGAGAGCATCTTGAATTAGATCTAGATAAGTGTTTTAAAAGTGGAAAAGTGAGAAACTACTTTTGTAAAATATTTATTTCTGTTTCTCTTGTTTGATTGTTCAAATAAGTTATCCTCATATCACTGTTAAAACGTATCCCGCTTTCTTCAGTCTCCATAAATCGAAATCCAGTCCGTCCTAAGATTTTGTTAAATTAAGTAACGATTAAGCTTCTATACTTATGAACAATTTTTTCAATAAACTCGTTTAATTTTTCTTTAATGTTAATACGAATCATATCAACGCTCAGTCAAAACCCACAGTGGAGTGACTGACACAAGCGCCAGTTGAGGCTTCTTCCTAACCTGAATCCTTTGCACAATGGTGTGTATCGGTTGCCTGATTTCAAATGGGTTGATCAGACCCGACCCAAACCCGATAAGACGTTATAGGGTCTTGTTGATTTGGATCAAACATAGTTTATCGGTTTTATCGGGTCAATCCGGCAGTCTAATAGAAACGGGTTAGGGCACTCTTAGTTAGTTTCGTATCAGGTTATCGGGTCAACCGAGACTTGATCAGATATAATGAACAAAAACACATGCGCACACACAAGTGTAATTAGTGGTAGCAAAGTAGCCAACATTCACAAAAACTATTATAGCCAAGTTAATCTACGTATATAATCATATAATGGTTTCATTTTTGTATAGTTCACACATGATGTGTTTTTTTACCTAAATTAATTTGTCCTTTCGATAAGTTTAGTCTAGGAAAATGCTCGACGCTAATAAATCTTTTAACTTTTTAACAAAAGATTTTTAATAAATCTTTTACTATTAACTTGATCAGTAATACCACTTTTTTTTAGTTAAGTTTGAGCTATGTGGGTGGAGTCTTGAAAAGTGTACCTTTTATAGTTGAATATTGGATTCTGTATTTAGTCGTTTAACAGTAAAAAAAAGGAAATATTACTTAACAATAACTGAAGCGTTACTCTTTCCTTCTGATAGGTGTGTAAACACCCATCCTTTTTACCACTTAATTACAATAATAACCGATCCAAAACGTGTATTTTATGTCATTTATGTCGGAATTATGCGTGGTTTGTGTTTTGGTTGTGATTTAGGACGAAAAGGTGAAAAGTGGAGAAAACACGGGCATTCACGGGCTTTTATCGAAGAAAAAGACGAAAGATGAAGTCAAGAAGTCAAGAAGTCAAGAGTGCAAAAAGAACAGAAGTCCAAGACCAATTCTGAAGATTTATCGAAGAAAATATCAAAAGACGGAAGTTTACCAAAAGCCGAAGAACTCAAGTCTAATTTATTGAAGAATCACAAGACGAGTTCAAAGAAATCCCGAGCCAAAGTCATTAAAGTCCAAGATTTAAGAAGATTAAAGAAAGCAAGGACCTAATGACGCAATTAAGGAAAAGATGAAAGAGGGAGGAAGCTTCCTAAGCACTCCTTAATCTCCCCTATAAATAGATTAGGATGTTAATCATTTCATTTTGTTGGATAGCTTGACAAACTATTTCTTCCACTTTAATTTTTGCACATTTAAATTCATGTCATTTACCTTATTGTCAAATTTAAATACATGTCTTGCACCTTAAATACCTTTAATTTCAAGTAAGTTTTTCTTTTAATTCTTGTCAATCTTTACTTTTTCTTGTTAATCTCCTATCTACCTTTCTTTATTTGATCTTAATCTTCATGCTTTATTGTTTATGTTCATGTTCTTGATTTTTATTGATTTATTTAAGTGGGTTTTGATTATTTTGATTAGTTTTGTTAGTTTGATTGTTTTGGATTGATTGTTTATGATTAATAGATGTTTATTTATTAGTTTGATTTAATCTTGTGGTTGATTTAGATTATATTTGTTTAGATTCGTGTTGTTCTTGTGTTCCTTGTTCTTCGTGTGTCTGTTACTGTATTCCCAGGTACTGTTCTTCCCCAGTTATTCCGAGTGAAGGATTTTGTGCAAGTATATTCCGGATCAGCAAGTTCATCCGGAATAATTTATTATTCCGGATCAAAGTGTTCTATTCGGAATAACCTAACATTCCGGATCGAGGGTTAGCAAAAGGTTCATCCGGAATATCCAATATTCCGGATCAAGGAAATTATTCCGGATCAACAGAATATTCCGGATCAACAGAACATTCCGGATCAACTGAACATTCCGAATCAAGATATTCCGGATCAAGGCATTATTCCGAATCAAGGGCTTCCATCCGGAATAAGTGACATATTCCGGATCAAGGAAATCTATTCGGAATATTATTCCGGATCAGCAACATTCCGGATCAAGGACCAACATTCCGAATCAAGACTTTATTCCGGATAAGTGACATATTCCGGATAAAGGATTTATTCCGGATCAAGGTTTTTGTGAATATTCTGAGTGAAGAAGAACATTCCGAACAAAGGTGACATTTCGGATGAATGTTTATTCCGAATGAGGATATTATTCCGGATGAGCTATTTTCAGGTTCTTCTTAGTTTTGGCTTTTAATTTTATGTTTTTAATTTTCAAGCTTTACTTTTCTCGCCTTTTTACTTAGTCGCACTTTAAGATTACTTGCCTTAGATTTATTTTAGCCTTGCCTTAATTTTAAGTTTTAGTTGCGTTTTAAGTTTGCCTTAGATAGATTTAAGTTTGCGTTATTTTATTTTAGTGCCTTTTAATTCTCGTCACGCTTTTAATTACTTGCACAATTTACTTTTAATTAGACTTAGATTTACTTTAAAGTCATTTTACTTTAAAGTTTTGCACATTTTAATTACTACAACGACAACTTTATTTGTTTCACCAAAGAACAACTGAGTCGCATAGTTAACCAGTTTTCAATTCGAAGAGACAGGAACAACGATATTTTTAACTAGGTAAAATCTTAGTTATTAAAATGGCGCCGCTGCTGGCTCTTTTCGTAAAGATAAACGGTTTTCTGTGAGAGACGCGTTGCTTTTTGGGATCCGTTCATTCGTGAGCGTTATTTTCTTGCTTAAAAATTTCAAAAAACCATAAAAATTAAAAATTTGAAAAATCCAAAAAGATTTTATTTTTTTTGTGTATATATATTCTCTTTGCGTTTGGTATTGTTTTCTTTTGCCTTTGTAGGTGTATGCGTACTAGATCTTCTAATTATCAAGAGCACGAGACTCAAGAAGATTTAAGTATGGAAGGTGTTAACAACAATAATCCACCGCACCTCAACAATAATAACAACAATGTTCTTCCACAGCCCGATCTTCGGAAAATGGAGGAGCTTTGTCAACCTACCATGTTTGGACGAGGAGGACCGATTGCGCCGATGCAAATCACGGCTCCGGAGTTTTCGTTGAAGCACCACATGATTCAGCAAGTGCAAACTAATCCATTCGCCGGAATGCCTGATGATGATGCCAACAAACACCTCAACAAGTTCATTACAATCACTCAAAGCATGAAGTTGCCCGGTGCCACAATGGATGTGCTACGTCTTCAACTCTTTCCACATACTTTATCACACCACGCCGAGAAATGGTTTGATCGTCTTCCAAAGAATTCAATTCATACTTGGGATGATGTGACAACCGGGAATTTTCTAGACTTTAAATAATAATAAATTATATTATTTATTAATCGAAATTCGTTTTCGAGAGATATCAAAGTTATTTGATTCGAAAACGGGAGTTTATTTTACATACTGTAAAAGACTGTGCAAAATCTGAGAACTGACGCGATACAAATTAAATTTATATTTAATTATTCAGAAATATTTGATAAAAGGTTATTAAGTTATCTGATACCTCTCTTTTAGTTTTAATAATGTATGTTGAAAACGAGAGCATTCAAGTTGAATTTTTTTTTCTTCTTTGAACGCAACTATCCGAGTTAACCGATAAATAATAACTATTTTAAATAAAGATGTAAATGATTACGAGAAATTGGTCGAGTAAATACTCCAATTTATTGGAAAAACTATTTAAAAACCAACGGCGCGAATCTCGTAAATCGAATTAAATTTTATTGAATATTAACGAGTCCCGACCCGTTTATTTACAAAAGATATAATAGATTTTCGTTTTTAGTCCCTGCAATAATATTTATAACCTTAACCCTTCACTATGACACACTTTGCAAATTCTATTAAAAACTTTTGAGTAGTAGTATATAAGGGGAAATTAGGGTTTCTCCATCTCATTTTTAACAAAACCTAGCCACCAAAAACTCTCTCTCCCTCTTATACATAATGTCCGGCGCCTCCTTTTGTTTTCCGGTCACCGGAAATATTTTCCGGCCACCTAAACCTGCCGCCGCCGCAACCCTTAAATGATAAATCGGAGTGATTTATGCAGCACCGCCAAACCTGACGCCACCCATTCACCTATTTCGTTTCCACCTACTCCACCACACAGCCGCCACTAGATCCGTCACCATCCACCATCATCTCGTGCCCTTATTCACCACAGCCGCCACAGAAACATCATCAACTCCACTGTCATCATCAGCACGTTGTCACCACTTATCCACCTTCACCCTAAATCAATAGATCAGTCGATCTATCACATGTTATCACCATCTTCGCGACACCACCTCTCCTAGACCACCATCCCAGTAGATCTAGGCACACATCACAATCTGCTGATACTTTGATGACCACCACATGATGTGGTGGGTTCAGCCGTGGTTAACCACCATGTCACCACCGTTGCCGTGACGTTCATTAGTGGGGTGTTTGTTGTTCGCAATATGTGTTTGTTCCGGTTTATGTACAACCCGCATAAGGGCGTCCAGATGTACGATTAGGACAACGAGGGTGTGTTGGTTATAAAAACGACCAGTTAGGGTAAGTTGGTTTGACTAAATGACCAGCGAAGGTGCGTTCGGTTCGCGATATACCAGCAGTAGGGAGTATTTGGATTGCTGATTAAACAGCAGCAGGGGCGTTTGGTTTGCTGATTAATAGCAGCAGAGCCGTTTAGTTTGTTGTTTTACACAACAGAAGGGGTCGTTTAGGTTGCAGCCGCCGCTGCGAGGGCGTGTTTAGGTTGCAGGCACCACAAAAAGGGGCGTTTGGTTTAGGCAGAAAACCCCACAAAGGTTATTTGGGTCTGCTGAAAAGCCTAACAGGAGTGTTTGGGATCGCAGCAACTGTTACGTGAGCGTCTGGGATTGGTAACACGTGTTAAGGGGCTGTTCAAGGTTAACAGGAGGCGTTTAGGGTGCGTTTGGGTCTACAGACAGGCGTTTAGGGTGCGTTTGGGACTGCAGACAGACGTAAAGAGTGCGTTGGGACTATAGGCAGTATATAAGGGTGTGTTTGGACGCGGGACTTCAGGGGTTTAGAAGTGTCGGGCGTAATTTTAGTTCATGGTTTGTTGTGGTTTAGAAATCGGCTAATAACGTATATATCTTTAGTAACTAATTAAAACTGATTAAACGGTGGTATACATATATAAGTATATATTTATGGTTAAGTAAATATGTCAAATACTATTATTATCAGTAAACTCTGCTTATACAAATAAACTCTTGTTTTATCCGTAAACTTTGTCTTTACTATTATTTAACATTGTTTTATCATAAACCCGTTATTATTAACTAAGTCTGTTTTCATCAAGAAACGCATTTTACTAAGAAACTATAATTTTTTTTAAACTCTTATAATTTTACTACAAGGTGCAGTGGTTGATATAAACTCTAATTTTTTTTCATAAACACCTTAAAACAAAACTTATGAACTCACCAACTTTATGTTGACATTTTTAAGCATGTATTTCAGGTACTTGACTATGTGGATTATTTGGAGTCTACTTTATGGTTTTTGGCATGTAGAGGTCGTTCTCGGATCAAGCTCTCGATTACTCATGAAGTCACAAGTCCCCAAAGCAAGTCTTCCGCTGCAGTGAATTTGGGGGTGTGACAGATTGGTATCAGAGCTTTGGTTATAGAGAACTAGGTGGCATTAGTAACTCTAGACTATAACCGGCTCTCAGTTTTATCTAGTAGTAACACTCATCACATCATACTTATTCCGCTGCTATATGAATATTTGCAATGCATGGTTGTTATTACTTGTTTACATGATTTCGATTGCTTGACTAGGGCACTTAGGCATATAACATATTCTTATATGTGAACAGTAGAACATTTATTAGGATTGTGAGTTACACAATGGTCCCACAATTTTATTTTATATAACAAACCCTAGAGACATTATGTGAATTTTTGTTGACAATTGGTCGTGAGTAATCTCCAGTTTCGAGCTAATTCATTCAAAAAGGTTGAGAGGTGTAACAATACTTAACTATGCTTCAGTGGGCCTCATGTTTGATTGAGTGCGAGATGGAATTAAGTATGGGACGTTACACAACCTATGATTTTTGATGGATTACCTCGAGGGTGGGTAAGACTCGTAGTCTTACGTAATAATATGGAATGTGTTGTATGCTCAGAGTCGAGCTGAGCCATCGAAAGGTTGAGATGTGTAATAATTCATAACAAAACCCGGGGCCATTCTTTGTGAGTGAGATTCGAGGTTGGGTATGATAAGTTATTACTCCGCTTATTATTTGATGAGTCTTACTCGAGGATGAGAAAGAATTCTGTGATTGGACAATTGCTTATTTAGAACCGACTACTATATACTTATCCGTAGGGGCTGCATTATATGATTATACTACCGGTGTTGTTAACGCTTCGATGTCATGAGCTTAGACAATAATAAATGCTTTTTATGGTGACTTTGTATTTGTTATATTGTCACCAATGTTTGGGAAAAATATTGTGGTTCATCAAACACTTCTTTTATTATAAAGAATCTTACTTATGAACTTGAATACATTTTATCATCAGGGAATTCAATTATTAACGAGAACACCTATTATTATCAGTAAACTCTGCTTATACAAATAAACTCTTGTTTTATCCGTAAACTTTGTCTTTACTATTATTTAACACTGTTTTATCATAAACCCGTTATTATTAACTAAGTCTGTTTTCATCAAGAAACGCATTTTACTAAGAGACTATAATTTTTTTTAAACTCTTATAATTTTACTGCAAGGTGCAGTGGTTGATATAAACTCTAATTTTTTTTCATAAACACCTTAAAACAAAACTTATGAACTCACCAACTTTATGTTGACATTTTTAAGCATGTATTTCAGGTACTTGACTATGTGGATTATTTAGAGTCTACTTTATGGTTTTTGGCATGTAGAGGTCGTTCTCGGATCAAGCTCTCGATTACTCATGAAGTCACAAGTCCCCAAAGCAAGTCTTCCGCTGCAGTGAATTTGGGGGTGTGACAGATTGGTATCAGAGCTTTGGTTATAGAGAACTAGGTTGCATTAGTAACTCTAGACTATAACTGGCTCTCAGTTTTATCTAGTAGTAACACTCATCACATCATACTTATTCCGCTGCTATATGAATATTTGCAATGCATGGTTGTTATTACTTGTTTACATGAGTTCGATTGCTTGACTAGGGCACTTAGGCATATAACATATTCTTATATGTGAACAGTAGAACATTTATTGGGATTATGAGTTACACAATGGTCCCACAATTTTATTTTATATAACAAACCCTAGAGACATTATGTGAATTTTTGTTGACAATTGGTCGTGAGTAATCTCCAGTTTCGAGCTAATTCATTCAAAAAGGTTGAGAGGTGTAACAATACTTAACTATGCTTCAGTGGGCCTCATGTTTGATTGAGTGCGAGATGGAATTAAGTATGGGACGTTACACAACCTATGATTTTTGATGGATTACCTCGAGGGTGGGTAAGACCCGTAGTCTTACGTAATAATATGGAATGTGTTGTATGCTCATATTCGAGCTGAGCCATCGAAAGGTTGAGATGTGTAATAATTCATAACAAAACCCGGGGCCATTCTTTGTGAGTGAGTTTCGAGGTTGGGTTATGATAAGTTATTACTCAGCTTATTATTTGATGAGTCTTCCTCGAGGATGAGAAAGAATTGTGTGATTGGACAATTGCTTATTTAGAACCGACTACTATATACTTATCCTACTTATAACCGTGAGTTTCTTTACTTGATATACGTCTAAGACTGCTTTATCGCCTATCGACACTTATGTTCTTCGATCCGGTACGTTCGAAACGTCTACTTATGGAAGACGGCTTATTTTCAACTCATACTCTTTGCTTTTTGTAATTTTGGATAATATCGTTGGGAGATTCTAACGATTTTGAATTGGGTATCTTGCCGGTGACACTTAAGTAGGATGATTTATGAAGTCTTTATTCAAATGGATTGGGACGCCTTTGCATTTGAATTAAGAAATCATAAATCACCGAATCATAAGTTTATAATTACATATTTGCATAGATTAGGACGCTTTTGTATGCAAATATGTGATTATAAATGAGTGGTCTTAAGGATATCCGACGTGACCCTTTATATTTATGGTATTGATTTAGTATTCCAGTTTGGGGTGTATTTCTTTTGACTCAAGATTCGTCCATACAAATTTATCGTATTTCGTCTTGTTATCGTATCATTACGACGTTTTGACGAGTGATTCTTTAAGCTTTGTCTGATTCGCGAATTGTTACGAGAATCTTTTCTGAATATATACTGATCGACGTGAACGTAACGGGATGGTGGTGGTGAACCCTTAGAGACTTTTAAGAACTAACGATTTTTCTAAACTCTTCGTTTCGAATTTTATCGTTCTATGAACGACGACCGATTTGTCAGATTGACATGTAGAACCGCTTAGGTTAATCCACTTCTACCTATTGCTTATCTAAGTAACTGTTGGTGGGTAACACGATTTTAAAAGTTCGGACAGAATTATCTGTGAGCAGATCTAAGTATATTTGATATAACACTGCGGTAGAACCTAAAATCCCTTCCTCTACACTTTTAATTGGGTGACAATGATTGAGTTCGAGGACGAACTCCAAATAACACGGATGTACTGTGACAACCGGGAATTTTCTAGACTTTAAATAATAATAAATTATATTATTTATTAATCGAAATTCGTTTTCGAGAGATATCAACGTTATTTGATTCGAAAACGGGAGTTTATTTTACATACTGTAAAAGACTACGCAAAATCTGAGAACTGACGCGATACAAATTAAATTTATATTTAATTATTCAGAAATATTTGATAAAAGGTTTATTAAGTTATCTGATACCTCTCTTTTAGTTTTAATAATGTATGTTGAAAACGAGAGCATTCAAGTTGAATTTTTTTTTCTTCTTTGAACGCAACTATCCGAGTTAACCGATAAATAATAACTATTTTAAATAAAGATGTAAATGATTACGAGAAATTGGTCGAGTAAATACTCCAATTTATTGGAAAAACTATTTAAAAACCAACGGCGCAAATCTCGTAAATCGAATTAAATTTTATTGAATATTAACGAGTCCCGACCCGTTTATTTACAAAAGATATAAGAGATTTTCGTTTTTAGTCCCTGCAATAATATTTTCAACCTTAACCCTTCACTATGACACACTTTGCAAATTCTTTTAAAAACTTTTGAGTAGTAGTATATAAAGGGAAATTAGGGTTTCTCCATCTCATTTTTAACAAAACCTAGCCACCAAAAACTCTCTCTCCTTCTTATACATAATGTCTGGCGCCTCCTTTTGTTTTCCGGTCACCGGAAATATTTTCCGACCACCTAAACCTGCCGCCGCCGTAACCCTTAAATGATAAATCAGAGTGATTTATGCAGCACCGCCAAACCTGACGCCACCCATTCACCTATTTCGTTTCCACCTACTCCACCACACAGCCGCCACTAGATCCGTCACCATCCACCATCATCTCGTGCCCTTATTCACCACAGCCGCCACAGAAACATCATCAACTCCACTGTCATCATCAACACGCTGTCACCACTTATCCACCTTCACCCTAAATCAATAGATCAGTCGATCTATCACATGTTATCACCATCTTCGCGACACCACCTCTCCTAGACCACCATCCCAGTAGATCTAGGCACACATCACAATCTGCTGGTACTTTGATGACCACCACATGATGTGGTGGGTTCGGCCGTGGTTAACCACCATGTCACCACCGTTGCCGTGACGTTCATCAGTGGGGTGTTTGTTGTTCGCAATATGTGTTTGTTCCAGTTTATGTACAACCCGCATAAGGGCGTCCAGATGTACGATTAGGACAACGAGGGTGTGTTGGTTATAAAAACGACCAGTGAGGGTAAGTTGGTTTGACTAAATGACCAGCGAAGGTGCGTTTGGTTGGCGATATACCAGCAGTAGGGAGTATTTGGATTGCTGATTAAACAGCAGCAGGGGCGTTTGGTTTGCTGATTAATAGCAGCAGAGCCGTTTAGTTTGTTGTTTTACACAACAGCAGGGGTCGTTTGGGTTGCAGCCGCCGCTGCGAGGGCGTGTTTAGGTTGCAGGTACCACAAAAAGGGGCGTTTGGTTTAGGCAGAAAACCCCACAAAGGTTATTTGGGTCTGCTGAAAAGCCTAACAGGAGTGTTTGGGATCGCAGCAACTTTTACGTGAGCGTCTGGGATTGGTAGCACGTGTTAAGGGGCTGTTCGAGGTTAACAGGAGGCGTTTAGGGTGCGTTTGGGTCTACAGACAGGCGTTTAGGGTGCGTTTGGGACTGCAGACAGACGTAAAGAGTGCGTTGGGACTGTAGGCAGTATATAAGGGTGTGTTTGGACGCGGGACTTCAGGGGTTTAGAAGTGTCGGGCGTAATTTTAGTTCATGGTTTGTTGTGGTTTAGAAATCGGCTAATAACGTATATATCTTTAGTAACTAATTAAAACTGATTAAACGGTGGTATACATATATAAGTATATATTTATGGTTAAGTAGATATGTCAAATACTATTATTATCAGTAAACTCTGCTTATACAAATAAACTCTTGTTTATCCGTAAACTTTGTCTTTACTATTATTTATCACTGTTTTATCATAAACCCGTTATTATTAACTAAGTCTGTTTTCATCAAGAAACGCATTTTACTAAGAAACTATAATTTTTTTTAAACTCTTATAATTTTACTGCAAGGTGCAATGGTTGATATAAACTCTAATTTTTTTTTCATAAACACCTTAAAACAAAACTTATGAACTCACCAACTTTATGTTGACATTTTTAAGCATGTATTTCAGGTACTTGACTATGTGGATTATTTGGAGTCTACTTTATGGTTTTTGGCATGTAGAGGTCGTTCTCGGATCAAGCTCTCGATTACTCATGAAGTCACAAGTCCCCAAAGCAAGTCTTCTGCTGCAGTGAATTTGGGGGTGTGACAGATGACATGACTCAACGCTTTTTGTCGCGCTACTTTCCACCATCCATGGTCACGAGCCTTCGCAATCAAATCAGCGGTTTCATGCAAGATCCCGATGAATCTCTTTTTGATGCTTGGGAAAGATATAATGTCTTGATCGATAGATGTCCAAAACACAACATGCTCCCTGTGACCTTAATTGATACTTTCTACAACGGATTGACTTTTCGAGATCGTGATACGATTAATGCAGCCGCCGGTGGCACATTTATGAAAAGGAGACCCGAGGAGTGTAGAGAGCTTATTGAGAACATGACTACTCACCACAAAAACTGGGATTCCTCTGCTTCTTCAAGGAACAACCCGAGAGTCAATGTTTCCTCTACTTCAGCAAACCCCGACATGACCGAATTCACCCGCATGATGACTGAAATGAACAAAAATATCTTGCTTCTCGCTACAAACCAACAATAACAAGTTAAAGCGGTTGCACCTTCTTGTGAAACATGCGGCGGTCCACACTCATACACTGATTGTCCTTCTACTCAAGAAAATCCGGAAAATGTGTATGCAGCTTATGGTAATTATTCACTGGAAAATTACCAAGCTCGACCTCAAGGGGATCGAAATTTGCTGAGTTATCGGTCAAACAACTACCTTTCACCCGGTTTTTCTCCTCAAAACCAAAACCCCAACAACAACTACACTAGAAGCAACCAAATCCCACCAAGAGCTTCTAATCCTTATCACCCACCCGCTCAACAAGCCCCACCCATCAATCAAGATGTTGAAGCCATCATGAGAACCCAAGGTGAGCAAATCAAGAATCTGCAGAGCCAAATTATCAATCTGAAAGGAGATATTACCAAGCAAGGGAATGACATTAGATCCGAGCTTCGAGATAATATCCAATCCTCCTTCAGCAATCAAACGAATGATTTGAAGAATATGCTTGCTAGTTTCTTGCCCACAACTCAACCTTCTTCTTCGAGTTCTCTACCTTCAAACACCGTCACCAATCCGCGAGCGAATGTGAGTGTTATTACTACCCGTAGTGGAGTTTCCATCGTAGGACCACCTATCCCGCCCCCATCATCTACACCTCCTCCACCACCATTTATCCCTACTCCTCCCACACCTAGTATTAGTGCACCATTACCGTCTCCGCCTCATCATGACGATGTACCCAAGAAAAACCCTTTAACATCTCACCTTTCACCATCTCAACCTTTACCTACACCTACACCTTCACCACCCAACCCCAATATTCCTTATCCTTCTCTCTTAGACAAGACCACCATGTTCACCAAGGATGACTGTCAAATGTCAAATTATTTGAAGATGATCTCTCAAATTACTTTCAACATTAGCCTTGTTGAAGCACTTGTCCACATGCCGAAATTTGTCAAAGCATTTAAGGAATTGTTGAACAAGAAGGAGAAGCTGATTGAGCTCGCCAACACACGCTTAAATGAAAACTGTTCTGCAGTTATTCTCAAAGAACTTCCGGAAAAACTTGGAGATCCCGGTTGTTTTGTGTTGCAGTGCATTTTCAACAAAACCAAAGAATTTACTGCCCTAGCTGATCTCGGGGCCAGTATTAATCTTATGCCTTTGAGTGTTTGGAAAACACTATCATTACCCGACCTTACTCCAACGAAGATGACTCTTGAACTTGCAAATCGCACTCTCGCTTACCCCGTTGGTATTTCTGAAGACGTGTTCATTAAAGTTGGCACATTTACTTTCCCGGTCGACTTTGTCGTTGTTGATTATGAAATGGACCCTCGTATTCCTTTAATACTTGGTCGGCCATTCTTGAGAACCGGAAGAGCTCTAGTTGATGTTGCCGAAGATGAGTTAATCTTAAGAGTCGGGGATGATGCACAAGTTTTTAAAATGGGGAAGCTTACAAGCAAATCCTATGGACGAGAATCTGCGAATATGATTAATGTGCTCGATGATTTTGTCATCTACAACAATCCTCTATTCGAGTCTTGCATTGATAATCCACTTTTTGAAGATGATGTGGATGATTCTCTCTCCAATTTGGAACCTTCACCCATTTATGATTCTCCACCGATCTTTGATGCTTATGATGATGATTCTAGCTCAGATACGGATGATTATGATGACTTTGCTTCCGTGTATCCCGACATGCCCATTTATGATGATTTTGATGAGGTCGATACTCTTTCGAGTGATTTTTCACATGATGAAGATCCTCCGTCATCTATGCTTAATCCTACTTTGGATGATTACTCTTTTGAGGAAGACTTCTCTACTTTTCTTAATACTTACTTCCCTCATGAGAGTGATGCTCCTCCTTTGGACTTTGAAGATTATCGTCTTGATCCTACTTTGGATTTGAAGAAAATTCTTTCAAAGGAGAAGCAACCGGTCGACACCACCACCCGCAGCACATATGATTTAACACCTCTTTGTCCCCCTTCTGAGGACGAGGTTGTGCATCTTCTTCGCGGATCTTCTTCACATTCTGCTGAGCCTGAGTGCTATTTTCCCCTAAAGGAAAAGGTGTTCGACCCTGGTATCGATATTCTTCAGCCATCTCAGTATCCACCTGATGAAATAAAAGGAAATATCTTTGGAACTTATGGAAATCTGCTTGCACCACCTCACCCTTGCTACCACCGTGCTCCATCTTTGCTTAAGAAAACCTTGCCTACTCTTCTTTGTCTTGCCTTGTTCGCCTTAAGCTTGTGCTATTTGATGGACGAAAACTATGTATTTGATCCCGGTGGATATGTTTCATGCTGCTTCCTATGATAATCAAGGTCGAGTTAGGCTCACGACTCGGTAATAAAAAATCAAGCGCTTCTTGGGAGGCAACCCATGTTTCTATCTTTTAGCTATCTATATCCTAAGTGTAGGGGAGACCCGTTGGTGTTTGACATCTCCTCTCTTCTCATATTCAGGGATTCGAGCGCTCAATGATCCACTCTTGATGATTCTTGACGACCGTGATTCCGTGTTCCCTTCTTCCCGGTTCTATCCTAAACTCTTTTTGATTCACTATTTTATATTTCTCAATACTAAAATAGGAATCTCTTTAGTTGTCTCTTCCTTAGCGAGATTTAAACAACGTGCACAATGTCCTAAGTGTAGGGGAGTTTACTCCCACATGCTTAAACATTGAGGACAATGTTTATATTAAGTGTAGGGGGACTTCTATCGAAGTTAAGTGGTCTTTTCCTTGTATTTGTCCTCATTTTAACCGGAAAATCAATTTTTCGACATTTTTCAAAATTTTTGATCTATTTTGGCCTATTAGTTTTTCCCTTTGTATAGTTATTTCCTTTCCTTATTAGAATAAATTTTAATAAAGTGGTTTTATTTTTCAAACGTTGTGAATTTTTTGACTCAACCCGAGTTTACTTATCTAAGTTTACTCTAGCTAGTATCCTTAACATGTTTAAGTCAAGTTTTGCTAGGCTTTTATATAGGGAGCTATAAAAGCGAAAGTCTTAACTCTCACGGGTTAAGAACAAGAACTTTTCGAAAGTTCCTATAATTGATCCTAGAGAGTCGTTTATCAAGGGAACTTTAAAACACGATTTCTAAACTTGAAAAAGTCTAAGAATTTGTAAGATCCTATAGGCGACTCGAAAACCCAAAACTTTGATTTAATAGGCTAAGCATCCACGAGTCTCATTCCTTGAGATTTTAAACTGTGGAGAACGAGAGATGATAGAGCCAATTATAAGTTTGGTACTCTTTCGTGAATTTATGTGAGTTAATTATAAGCCTTTTCTCCCATCGCTTGCTAATAAATTTATCTGCAATAAATAAGGTTGTACGATTTGAAAAGTTACTTAGCTTCTAGCCCAAGATCGTTTAAAAGTTGCTCGGTATGGATTAGAGTTCATAGCCAAGGCATAACTTATTGAAGCGGGATGCGAAGATTGGCGAGTCCAAAAAGGTCCTAACAACACACGAGGGCTATATTTTGTTGCTAAAGATCCCAAGTGATGTGAAGAATCATTTATCAAAGATCAATATGAAGGATCGAGACACACGATGAAAAGCAAATACTCCCCAAAAGTCATGGAGAAGTCTATCCGAAAAGGCCCTAACAAGGTATGAGGATAAATAGATCCAAGTCCAAAAAGGAGGCGGATCGTTGTATATCAAAATCCAAAATAAAGATTAGAGAAAAATGAAGAAGTCGTGGTCCATATATGAAGAATCTCTCAAAATTTCAAGAGAAGAAATTCCTATTATGAAGAGAAGGCCATTATTTGATGAACGTCTCTCAAGGTTTGAAGTATGAAGTCGCTGCCAAATATCGGTCCGAGAAAGGTCTCAAATCGCGAAGCGAGTTATGCCAAGATATGAACTTTATGAGGTCCCGAGAAGCAGTTTTAAAAGATATTGTCCTTTAGCTAACTATTGATTAAATCGTCCCACTTTATTTTCAGCCTTAGTAACTATCGAAATAAGTCAACAATGCATCCTCGTGATCATTCAAGACAACAACTAAATATAATAGATACACCTAGGAATAAGGGAGTCTAAGTGAATAATTGGCCCACATGAGTTCGTGTTAGTTTGCTAACTTATAATAACAATGATCTCGTTTTTAAGCTTGGTTTGGAGAAAGTGAAAACTTGAGGATGATGATTATTCATGACATTTCCAAAACCTAAGGTATGTTTTTGATTTCTTTACTTTGAATGTTTATAGTTTTCTATCTCTTTAATAAAGGCCAAGGTGGATTGATTTTGATGAAAAATATAAACGTGATTTGTAACTAATGCATTGCATGGGGACATTGCAATGGACAAGTGTAGGGGATTTGATAGGTGTGTAAACACCCATCCTTTTTACCACTTAATTACAATAATAACCGAGCCAAAACGTGTATTTTATGTCATTTATGTCGGAATTATGCGTGGTTTGTGTTTTTGTTGTGATTTAGGACGAAAAGGTGAAAAGTGGAGAAAACACGGGCATTCACGGGCTTTTATCGAAGAAAAAGACGAAAGACGAAGTCAAGAAGTCAAGAGTGCAAAAAGAACGGAAGTCCAAGACCAATTCTGAAGATTTATCGAAGAAAAAGTCAAAAGACGGAAGTTTACCAAAAGCCGAAGAACTCAAGTCTAATAGATTGAAGACTAACAAGACGAGTTCAAAGAAATCCCGAGCCAAAGTCATTAAAGTCCAAGATTTAAGAAGATTAAAGAAAGCAAGGACCTAATGACGTAATTAAGGAAAAGATGAAAGAGGAAGGAAGCTTCCTAAGCACTCCTTAATCTCCCTTATAAATAGATTAGGATGTTAATCATTTCATTTTGTTGGATAGCTTGACAAACTATTTCTTCCACTTTAATTTTTGCACATTTAAATTCATGTCATTTACCTTATTGTCAAATTTAAATACATGTCTTGCACCTTAAATACCTTTAATTTCAAGTAAGTTTTTCTTTTAATTCTTGTCAATCTTTACTTTTTCTTGTTAATCTCCTATCTACCTTTCTTTATTTGATCTTATTCTTCATGCTTTATTGTTTATGTTCATGTTCTTGATTTTTATTGATTTATTTAAGTGGGTTTTGATTATTTTGATTAGTTTTGTTAGTTTGATTGTTTTGGATTGATTATTTATGATTAATAGATGTTTATTTATTAGTTTGATTTAATCTTGTGGTTGATTTAGATTATATTTGTTTAGATTCGTGTTGTTCTTGTGTTCCTTGTTCTTCGTGTGTCTGTTACTGTATTCCCAGGTACTGTTCTTCCCCAGTTATTCCGAGTGAATGATTTTGTACAAGTATATTCCGGATCAGCAAGTTCATCCGGAATAATTTATTATTCCGGATCAAAGTGTTCTATTCGGAATAACCTAACATTCCGGATCAAGGGTTAGCAAAAGGTTCATCCCGAATATCCAATATTCCGGATCAAGGAAATTATTCCGGATCAACAGAATATTCTGGATCAACAGAACATTCCGGATCAACTGAACATTCCGAATCAAGATATTCCGGATCAAGGCATTATTCCGAATCAAGGGCTTCCATCCGGAATAAGTGACATATTCCGGATCAAGGAGTTATATTCGGAATATTATTCCAGATCAGCAACATTCCGGATCAAGGACCAACATTCCGAATTAAGACTTTATTCCGGATAAGTGACATATTCCGGATAAAGGATTTATTTCGGATCAAGGTTTTGGTGAATATTCCGAGTGAAGAAGAACATTCCGAACGAAGGTGACATTCCGGATGAGTGTTTATTCCGAATGAGGATATTATTCCGGATGAGCTATTTTCAGGTTCTTCTTAGTTTTCGCTTTTAATTTTCTGTTTTTAATTTTCAAGCTTTACTTTTTCCCGCTTTTTTACTTAGTCGCACTTTCAGATTACTTGCCTTAGATTTATTTTAGCCTTGCCTTAGTTTTAAGTTTTAGTTGCGTTTTAAGTTTGCCTTAGATAGATTTAAGTTTGCGTTATTTTATTTTAGTGCCATTTAATTCTCGTCACGCTTTTAATTACTTGCACAATTTAATTTTAATTAGACTTAGATTTACTTTAAAGTCATTTTACTTTAAAGTTTTGCACATTTTATTTACTACAACGACAACTTTATTTGTTTCACCAAAGAACGACTGAGTCGCATAGTTAACCAGTTTTCAATTCGAAGAGACTAGAACAACGATATTTTTAACTAGGTAAAATCTTAGCTATTACCTTCACTTATGTGGCATGCCATACTAATCATTAATTTATATTTGAATATGTTCTTACTGACAGTTGAATAGTTCTTCCAAGGCCGTCACAAAAATGTCTGAACATTGCTCAAATTCCTATTGGCGAAGTAGTGCAGTTTTGAATACAAACGCATATTGGCCTGCCTGAACCATAATGCTCCTAAGCCGATACAGTAACCAATTGATACCTCTAATCTATGGTCACCGTCCTGTTCTCAGTGCCACTCAAACCAAAACACACTCCAACACTCACCTAATCTTTTCCAGCACTAATTTATTACGACCCACTGCCCCTTTCGCCCCAACTAATGATTAGCATATCATACATCAGTAACTATTTTAAAGTGACGGGAATGTCCATTCTGCAATTTTCCCAATGGAGTACTGGCCTAAGCACCCTTGTACTTGATACTTTTATGGACATTGTCTTCACTAAAATACTTTATTACAAAGAATTTGGCTTGTCATAAGTTGTCTCAAAATCAGGTTGATTGTAAAGGATGTTACGCTTGGAATCAAGGTCATTTTTACAATCAGCAGTAGTAGCATTTGTCTTTGGCTTCCTTGTAAAGAAAGAGCTCATGTCTCTATTTGACCCTGTAAGTTCCATAGTATGGTTATCATCTCCAAACGTTTCAGCTGACAATATGATGTAATAAAACTTAGCGTAAGAAAAAAAAAGAACATACAAACTTTTTGCATTACGAAAGTGAGACAAACAGAGTAGCACGCGTGTGATCATCAACACTTATTTGTTTGACCCATAAATAATACGTGTAATCAATTTATCTTGACATTATAAACTAAACAGATGTTTTGTTTCAAAATGCAAATCCAAACACCTCCTTTTCTATGTAACTCAATAACTCATACACCTATACTCAATGGTCTATTAAGTAACTACTTGGACAACGAACATGAAATTAATTGTGATAAAGAATCATACAGTTTACATCAAAAACCACAAGTTGTTATCATAAACTGCTACTGATAACCACCAGGACAAAATGATAAATGGAAGTCAACAGAACACCAAGCTAAAAGGGTTCCTTGCATGCTCCGTAAAAAGATTGACTCAAGTAGATACCAATAAAAAACGTGAATCAAATCATTGGCGTCGAGAATAACATAATAGGAGTCGTGAAAATAAAGCAATAATCTACACACTTGTATACTCATTAGTTCATGTGACACCTCAGCAGGTCAGTTCTAATCATATAAGCCAATACAAATAGACTGTATGCAGGCTGCATTAATTGGAATGAATGAAGATTATAAACAAGATTGTTTCAAAGTCCATCAAATGAGAGACCCAATAAATTTAAAAAAGAAAAGTACGAACCTGAGTATCAAGAAGTATGATCCTTTCATATGTACTTAAATTTAAACAAGATTGGTTCAATGCCAACTGTACAATGCTTCGCCATTACCTTAGTTTCTATTGATTCGAATGCAAAAAGAGGCAGCATCCAAAGCGGAGATAGGCATGGGTCAAGGGGGTCGGCCGACCCCCCGAGCAAAAATAATTGTAGTGTAAATTTTCGAAAATTTTCGGGTTTTTTTCGATAATTTGACCCCCTAAGAACCATTTTATAGTGTAGTTTATAAAAAGTATTAAAGTTTGAGCCCTCGAGCAAAATTTTCTGGCTCCGCCCCTGGTAGCTTCCCAACATAATGATAGCGAATGTATCACTCTGAACTTCTCAAATTTTAAGGGGTGTTTGGCATTAATTTTTGAACATGATAAATGAGACAATCACTGTCGAAGACCTATACAAGTATCTTGCTGGCTACTTGATAATGAACCTTCAATGCTATAATCAAGCAGAGAACGATTTAATTATGATGCATTCAAGGTTTTCATTACAGTAAGAGTTTTTCAATTGAATTACTTACCTCCAATAGACGGTAAATGAGCCACATAATTATCAAAATGGCTCCGGACTCCAGACCTGCTAATAATGTTGAAAACTCAGTCGTACTTCAGACCTGCTGATAAGAAGTGTCCAAGCACCTCGACTGCAGCCTTCATCAAGTCTTGCAACCCAAATACTACTGAAATAAATGTTGGGAATAAATCTATGTATACTTGTTACCCCTGCTAGTTGATTATTCGTACCCCTGCTAGAGTAAGTTCCCCCTGCCAAATAACAAAGGCAGGAGGATTGGTTCCCCTGCTGAAGTCAAAGGCCCTGCCGTCAGAGATAAATTTGGAATAGATTTTTACGCGTTTCTGTTACTACTTCTTAATACTTTCCAAGTTTGTTAGTAGTGATCTTGTACGTGAGTCCTTATGCCTATAAAAGGACTCACTAGGTTAGCATGCAAAGTGTCTCTTTTCTCTATTGTCTTTCATTATCATACTTTAAGGTTTTGTAAACCCTAATACCATTTTAGGGTATTCGTATATCATTGATATATTAAAGTTCAACGTTTGCTTCAATCATATTGTTCTTGTGCTAAACATTATATTCCGCATCTTGTTTAGTTACTTTGCTTTGCAAAGTTTCTCTAGTGTTAGATTGAATACTTTCTTTCTATCACAACCCTTAAACAAGCTATTAAGGTTTAAGATCTGAGTTTGGGATCAACAAGTGGTATCAGAGCTTGTTGAGAAACTTTGTCTAAACCAAGAACAAAACCCTCATACCAACCATGTCTTCAGACTCATCCTCAAACAGCAACAACCACCATAATCTCAAATTACCCATGTTGGATACTGAAAACTTTGAATTATGGGAATTCAGAATCCAACAATACCTCAAAATAGAACACTATGTTCTCTGGGAGATCATAGAGTTTGGTGATCAATTCAACAAAATGATGGTTGTTGAAGAGGGCAAGGAAGAAGAGAAAGGTGAAAGTTCCAAAGGTAAGGATAAGAAGAAATATGCTGCTCTTTGTGATAAGGAAATACTAGCCAGAAGGCATGATGTCAGAGCTCATAGCTCATTGCTGTTGGCTCTACCTGATAGACATCAACTAAGATTCAGAAAGTACAAAACAGCTAAGGAACTATGGGAAGCCATAGGCACAACTTTTGGAGGAAATGAAGCCACAAAGAAAAAGAAGAAGAATCAGATGCTTGATGATTTTGCTTCTTTCAAAGCAATTGGTGATGAATCAATTGGCGCTATTTACAATAGGCTTCAAGATATGGTGGCCCAATTGGAGTTCTTTGACATTGAAGTGACAAGAGAACAGGTGAATACCAGGTTCCTTAACAGTCTCCAGAAGGAATGGTTTGTCTACAAGGCAAATTGGCAGAATAAGGATGACTTGGACAACAAGAACATTGATGACATATACAATAACTTGAATGTTTTTGAACCTATTGTCAATGAGATGAAGTCAAAAGGAACGATTCCCACCAACTCAAGTGGATCTACTGATTCCCCTACTGACATGGCATTCATATCACAAAGCAGTGGAATCTCCAAAAACAGTGGAATCGAAGTAGCCCCTGCTGCTTATTCCCCTGCTACCAGGTCTGGATCATCTTATGATGAAGAAAGGCCAGCTACATTTAGTCTTGACACTGCTTGTGCCTTTATAGCATCCCAAGGGCCACAAGGATCTACTGTGTTGCACGAAGATCTAAGTCAAATCAGTAAGCAAGGACTAGAAGAGATAGATATCAAGTGGAACATGGCTCTGCTTAGCATGAGAGCCAACAGGTTTTACAAGAAGTATGGGAAGAAGATCTCAATCAATCCCTCTGATGTGGCTGGGTTTGACAAAACAAAGGTTGAATGCTACAACTGTGGCAAGAAGGGTCATTTTGCTAGGGAATGCAGAGGACCTAAGACTGGGAACAAATATAGGAAGGAAACCAGAGATGATGATTCTGGTGCTAAAGCCATGGTAGCTATGCAGGTGATAGATGGAGCAGGTGGATGGGATTGGAGTGCCATGACAGAGAATGCGGAAAAAAAATCAAGCATTGGTTGCTGAGGAAAAAGAAGAAGATTTTGCACTTATGGCCATGTCAAGTTCCAGCTCTGACAATGAGGTATATGATGATTCATATTGTACTAAAGCTTGTAGGAAAAATACTGAGTCATTGAATGATCAAATCGGAAAGGTAAAAGCTGACTATATCAATTGTGATAATGACCTTGATAATTATAGACGCGCTTTAGAACAGTTAGAATCCATCATAAGAGAGTTTAAACAAAGAGAAAGTGATTATAGGGATCACATTGTGATTCTAGAAAGAGATGCTAAGGAGAAAAATAACTCCATTAAGGAGTTGACTGCTGAACTTGAAGTTTTTAAATCTAACAAAAAGATTGATGATGAAACTGTTGAAAAATTTGGAAAAGCTTCAAAAGATTTAACTAAAGCAGTTGAAATTGGTCAATCTCCTAGGGACAAAACAGGGGTTGGGATTAAAAATGAGCATGCTACCATACCACCATCCCCTGCCAACATTCATGCACCTTTTCCTAGAAAAGACTTGTCTTGGACTGGTCTCCCTTGTTTTCAAAAACAGGATGATATTGAGTTTGACTTGAGTGCCTACATACC
The DNA here is from genome assembly GCA_025667525.1 of Glebionis coronaria. NCBI lineage: Eukaryota > Viridiplantae > Streptophyta > Magnoliopsida > Asterales > Asteraceae > Glebionis > Glebionis coronaria. Next base: position 44,002 of record JANFOE010002676.1, read on the forward strand.
CAATAATCTTGATACTGAAGAGCCACTAGTGAAAACTAGTATTATTAGGGACATTGAAAAGGAACATATTGCTTTGAAACAATGGAAAATTGATAACCTTGTTCTATTTTCAAGAGGAGGACTTTTTGGTAGTGATTCTAGTTCTAAGAGTAGTTCACCCAAATCTAAAACCAGATCATAGTCCCATAAATCCACCATTAAATATGTTGGTATGTACAGGCCTGTCAGAGGTAATCAAAGAAATTGGAATGACCAAAAGTCTCATCAATTAGGAGAAGACTTTGTGATAAATACAAAGCCCTGCTTCACATGTGGCAGTTTTGATCACACTTATCAAGAGTATAAGGCACCAATGGAAGTGGTGGCTGCAAATCCTTTAAAGGATATGCAACCTAAAGCCATTCTTATAAATGCAGGGGCAAAATCCTTTTCCCATGCCAAGTATGTTGCCCCTGCCTTGAGAAACAGGGTTACTAACAAATATGTTGCACCTGCACTTAGAAAGGTGAATGATGTTCATACCAAGCCCATCACTTCCATGACCAAAAGTCAGAGGTAATCAAAGAAATTGGAATGACCAAAAGTCTCATCAATTAGGAGAAGACTTTGTGATAAATACAAAGCCCTGCTTCACATGTGGCAGTTTTGATCACACTTATCAAGAGTATAAGGCACCAATGGAAGTGGTGCCTGCAAATCCTTTAAAGGATATGCAACCTAAAGCCATTCTTATAAATGCAGGGGCAAAATCCTTTTCCCATGCCAAGTATGTTGCCCCTGCCTTGAGAAACAGGGTTACTAACAAATATGTTGCACCTGCACTTAGAAAGGTGAATGATGTTCATACCAAGCCCATCACTTCCATGACCAACCAAACACCTCATAATGCATACAGATCTGGCCCTAGACCTTACCAACACATAAATAGAGGACAAAACAAAAGATGGGTTCCCTCTGCTAAGCATAGGGATTCCCCTACTAAACCTGGGGTATCCCCTGCTAGCAAAGTTTTGCCTTCTAGGAATATGGGTAGATGGGGAAAAGCTGTGAAAGCCTCAGCTCGTTGGGTTTGGGTACCCAAAAGGGGTACTCAGTCTAATGGTGTATCTCTAGTTTTTGATAAGCTATCCTACATTGATACACGAGGTAGATCCAAGTCTGTAATGGCTTGGGTCCCCAAGAAAAACTAATTTGTTTTTCTTTTTGCAGGTGACAAAGAAGACAAGGGATGATAGAACATATTGGGATAGTGGATGCTCAAGAAGCATGACTGGACAAAAATCTTATCTGTCTAACTTTGTGCCCCTGCATGACAATGATGGTGTTTCTTTTGGAGATGGGCATGGAACAATAACAGGAAAAGGAACTATTGTCACCAATGAGATGACCTTTGATAATGTATACTTGGTGAAAGAACTCAAGTACAATCTCTTCAGTGTGTCACAGATGACTTATAACAAGAATTTTGTCTTTTTTACTGACATTGAATGCTTGGTGTTAGGAAAGGAGTTTGTCTTACCACCAGACACTCCTATTGTACTCAGAACACCAAGACAAAAGAACATGTACACAATTGATCTCAAAGACATCTCTCTATAAGACAATGAAACCTGTTTCATTGCCAAAGCCTCAGTTGATGAGTGTAAGAAATGGCATAGAAGACTTGGTCATCTTAACTTCAAGAACATGAACAAACTGGTGAAATATAATCTGGTTCATGGTCTTCCTTCAAATCCTTTGCCAATGAACATACTTGTGCTGCCTGTCTAAAAGGGAAGCAACACAGAGCATCTTGCAAATCAAAAACAAGTATGTCCACTACCAAGCCATTGGAACTACTGCATATGGATCTGTTTTGTCCTACTTCTGTGGCAAGCATAAAGAAGAAATGGTACTTCCTAGTGATTACTGATGATTTCTCAAGGTTCACATGGACATTCTTTCTATTTGAAAAGAGTGACACAGCTGATGTACTCATTGGGTTCATCAGTCAGATTGAATTATCAAAAAGCATGAAGGTAGTAACCATGAGATCAGATAATGGTGGTGAGTTCAGAAATCAGAAACTGGACTCTTTCTGCATAAACAAAGGAATCAAGAGGGAATTAAGCATTGCAAGAACACCTCAACATAATGGAGTTGCAGAAAGAAGGAATAGGACACTCATTGAAGCTGCAAGAACTATGCTGTCTGATTCCAAACTTCTAGTTATCTTTTGGGCTGAAGCTGTATCCACTGCTTGTTATGTACAAAACAGGGCCTTGGTGGTTAAGGCACACAACAAGACCCCCTATCAGCTGTTCAATGGAAGACCTCCTTTAATTGACTTCTTCAGACCTTTTGGATGTCATGTGATCATCTTGAACACTATTGACAATCTGGGCAAGTTTAGTGAAAAGGGAGATGATGGATATTTTGTGGGTTATTCATTAAACAGCAAGGGATATAGGGTCTTCAACAAGAAGACAAGCAAAATCACAGAAAATCTTCATGTGGATTTTCTTGAAGACAAGCCTGAAGATGTTCAAACAGGTCCTGATTGGTTCTTTGATATAGAGGTTCTTTCGAAATCTATGAATTATGTACCTGTTGCATTGCAAAATACTAACATTTCAGGTACACAAGAACCAACTGGTGCAGAGAAGCCACCACTGAGGTACATGAATGTACCCTCCCTATTTCCTATTGAAGCTGTTGGTGAAGAAGATGATCCTTCTCTAGGAAAAGAACAGCCAACCTCTTCCCCTGCTATGTCACTTTCTGAAAGCAGCGGAATGGCTGAAAGCAGTGGAATCCAGGATTCCCCTGCTAGATCAATAGCTTTCCCTGCCACAAAGGATCCTGCTGCTAATGATATTAATGATGAAGAAAGAGTATCCCCACTCATTTCCTCATCTACACCCATATCTGATGGTCCTATTATATCCAGCAGTGGAAGCAGAATAATTAAGAGTGAAGGTCCAAGTTACTTAGAGCTACATTCAACTCATCAGCATCCATCCCTAGGTCATGCTGTATCTTTTGGAAGTTCTTTTGAGGACTTCTTTCCCAATCAAAATAGTCCCATCAATTCTGATTTGGAAGAAGATGAAACAGAAGTTATCATGCAGCCTACCTACAGAATCAATAAGGATCACCCTATCTCTCAAATCATTGGTGATCCTGAAGCCCCTAGACATACAAGGTATACAGCAAAGGAGAACAGCTTCATTGCTAACATCACCATGAAGTTCAATCATGACAATATGCAGTGTTGTCTGTTTACTGCATTTCGTCACAAGAAGAGCCAAAGAAAATTTTTCAGGCTTTAAATGACCCAAGCTGGGTTGAAGCCATGCAAGAGAGCTCTTACAGTTTGACATTCAAGAGGTTTGGATTCTAGTAGATTGTCCAAAATGGGCAAGGCCCATTGGAAAAAAGTGGGTACTCAGTAACAAAAAGGATGAAAGGGGGATAGTTGTCAGGAACAAAGCAAGACTGGTGGCACAAGGGTATACACAGGAAGAAGGAATTGACTATGAGGAAGTATTTGATCCAGTTGCCAGGATTGAAGCCATTAGATTATTCCTTGCTTATGCTTCATTTATGGACTTCACTGTTTTCCAAATGGATGTAAAAAGTGCCTTCTTATACGGCACCATTGATGAAGAAGTCTATGTTATGCAACCTCCAGGGTTTGAATACCTAGAACATCCAGACAAGGTATACAAGGTGAAAAAGGCTATGTATGGACTTCACCAAGCTCCCAGGGCCTGGTATGGGACTCTCTCTAAGTATCTCTTAGATAATGGTTTTAGCAGGGGGAAGATTGATCAGACCCTGTTCATCAAGAAACAAAAGGGTGACCTTCTGCTAGTACAGGTCTATATTGATGACATCATCTTTGGCTCCACTAACTCTATGCTTAGCAAAGAGTTTGAAAAGTTGATGCAAGATAAATTTCAAATGAGTGCCATGGGAGAGCTAAACTTCTTTTTGGGGTTACAAGTTCAGCAGCGGAAAGATGGGATATTTATCTCACAAGACAAATATGTGGCTGAGATTGTGAAGAAGTTTGGCATGTCTGAGGGAAATAAGGTGTCCACACCTATGGACAAAGATCATCCATGGGGCAGAAATGGTCATGGAAAGCTTATAGATGTCAGGAACTACAGGTCTATGATTGGGTCTCTCATGTATCTCACAGCTTCAAGACCTGACATCATGTTTGCAGTCTGCTTATGTGCAAGATACCAGGTGGCACCAACAGAGTGTCATTTATTTGCTGTAAAAAGAATTTTTAGGTATCTAAAGTGCCATCCAACTTTAGGACTTTGGTATCCCAAAGAGTCACCATTTGAGTTGATATCTTACTCAGATAGTGACTATGCTGGTGACAACAATGATAGGAAGTCTACAACATGGGGATGCCAATTTTTGGGAAGCAGACTTATATCTTGGCAATGTAAGAAGCAGACTATTATGGCCACATCAACAACTGAAGCTGAGTATGTAGCAGCTGCTGCATGCTGTGGTTAAGTACTTTGGGTTCAAAATCAACTGCTTGATTATGGGTATAACTTTCTTAAAACCAAGATATTTATTGACAACAACAGCACCATTTGCATTATTAAGAACCCTATTTTTCATAGCAAAACTAAACATATTGAAATAAGACATCACTTATCAGAGATTGTTTTGAGAAAGGACTAATTGTCCCTGAGAAAATTGATACAGAACTTAATGTTTCTGATCTTTTAACAAAAGCTTTTGAAGTGGGGAGGTTTTAGTACCTGGTTGTAGGTATTGGAATGGTTACTCCCTAAAAATTGATGTCTATTATGTCATGTATATTCAGGGTTGCTTTATTGCTGTTGTTGTATAGCTGTTAGTCAATTTTTCCATCACTTTTCATTCCACTGCTTTTGAACACAGATCCCCCTGCTGGGGGTTCATTCCCCTGCTAAGAGAGTTTTTCTCTTTAACCTGGGTTTGTTCTTTTTAAAAGTGGTTATATGTGGTTTTAGACTAACAATGCAGAGATCCAAATGGTGCATACTACTCTCATTGGTGAATCAGGTATATGCTCTATGTTTAAGGGAAGGTTAGGTCACACCTTTAGGACTCAGGGTATCCTTAGGATGCTCATATATGATCTTAGATCATATCCATTGGTGAGTAAGGGTTCAGGGTGATGAGGGCTTGATGCAAAGCTTGTCAGAATTCTGAAACCTTGAGGCACTGTAATGGGTACTTGCACTTCTCTATCAAAACAGCTTGCTGTTCAGATACAGATGTGTGGTACACATTGCCAAGACTAACTGACCATAGGTAAGGGAAAAGGTAGGGATGGTGACTAGGGTATGCATATTTTCTTGGGTTGACCAGGTGCAGGGTGGCTTATGTGTTGACTTTTTATGCTTAGACCTTTGCTGAATAGAGGACTCTTGAGTTTCTATGTATCTATCTTGTGTATACAAGTGTGTGCATTAGAGCAGAGCTAGTTATCATTGGTCTCTCCATGATTAGTTCAATACCCCTAGGAAAGTTTCCCCTGCTTTCATCTTTTGCTTCCCCTGCTTTAACATCATTCCCCTGTTTGACCGTTAACCGACAATACCGTTACCCTGTTCATAGCCGTTGGGCCTGCTTGCATAAATTTTGGTTAGGGAATATTTTATTGTTTTTAAAAGATATTTAAGGCGCTTTCTTCGCTGATTGGTAATCTTTACTTTATTATTTCAAATAAATTACTTTTTTATCAAGATTTATCTTTGATATTTTTGCAATTTGAAAAATTGGTCCAATCACAGCTCTTCAATTCTCTTATAAAAACTTAATTCCCTTCACAAGCAGGTCCATCTCTCTCCTTCGACTAAATCCCACCTACCTCTCACCTTTATACACCTTCCAAACATTTTCAAACCTTATCATGTCTCTCAAAATTGCTGCTAATCATAATCAAATCACTTTATTACATGATGAACCAGTAGAGTTTGTTGATGTTGTGGCCTTTCTAAAGTCCTCGTATTTTAGAGTGGCCCTTCTCATCAATCCTAGAATGTACACCTCACACATTTAGCAGTTCTGGTCTAAATCCATGACCAAAACAGTGAATGGAGAGGTTACAATTCAAAGCACTGTAGATGGTCATCCCAAGGTGATTACACTTGCCTCCATCAGGGACTCTCTACTTCTTGATGATGAGGATGGGATAACCAACCTATCTGAGGATGAAATCTTTGAGGGTCTTGTTAAATTGGGGTACACTCTTTCTAAAGACCAAAAATGTAAGTTTGCTAAAGGTCAGTTTGCCCCACATTGGAAATATTTGATTCATACAATTTTGCAATGTTTGTCACCAAAAACCACTGCTTTAATAAATTTGGTAGTGAGATAGCTTTTGCCCTAATTTGTCTAACAACAGGGAGGAAGTATTGCTTTTCTCAAATGATTTTCAAAGGAATGGTTAAAATGTTTCAAGCAATTCAAAGTTTTGTATGTACCCAAGGTTTATAGAACTTCTGCTGAATATGAGTGAACATGGTCCAAATAAACACAAAACCTACTTTTCAGCAACCAAGCATACCAGCAAACTATTCACCACACTTCTTGCACCATCACCACAGTTTTCTGGCAGGTCCATTCCACTCACTTCAATTATGATGAAACAAATCAGACAGGAAGAAGCCAAGACTCAAACAGCTAAACACAAATCTTCTGATTCCCCTGCCAAGAAACTACACGCTGCCAGTTCTCTACCCCCTGCTGATCCACAACATGAAATGCGATCTAAATCCAGGTTTGCCAGGTCTCCCTTGCCTGGTGAATCTTCACAAGTAGCAGAGAGGAGAGTCTCCAAGGGTTTGGAGAAAACTGAGGGTTTGGCTGCCACTACTGTCTCATCCTCAAGGGGTGAGAAAGATAGTGACACCATCAGTAAGTCCTCTCCCTCACTCCATGATATCCAAAAAGGGGAGAAATCCCCTTCTAGGGTTAAGAGCAGCATGAAACCTATGACTAATTTGGAATTGACGAAAATGTGCATGAGTCTGAAAAGGAAGAATGCACAACTTGTACAAAATGTCAAAAAGCAAGGTCTGGTTATCAATAACTTGGAAACCAGACTTGCTACTCTTGAGGGGAGGAGAAATCCCAGACTTATCATATCCACATATGAGGATGCTTCCAAAGGGGAGGAAGTTCCAAATACAGAAGAGTCTACTCAGTACTATTCATATCCTGGTGGTGTACATGGAAAGATAGCAAGTGCTGAGAAAGGGATTGAGAAAGGAAGTGCTGATAAGGGAAGTGATAAGGGGAGTGCAACTAAAGAGATTGCTCAAACATTGCTGACTAAGTGCTATCAAGAAGAAGCCCCTGCTTCAAAAGTTTCCCATGTTGTTGCTGATCCCACTGCTGTAAGTCGTTCCCCTGCTAAGCATATTACTCAAACTTTTGTTAGAAAGAACAGAAAGCAACCAGCTCAGAAGGGAATTACTATTAAAGAACCTGCATCTAGAGTTAAATCAGCACCAGCAGTGGATCCAAAAGACAAAGGAAAAGGAATCATGATTGAACAACCCAAGAGAAAATACAAGCATAGAACTCCTGAACAGCAAAGGTCTCAAGAAGCACATGATGCACAAGTAGCTCTCAGGCTACAACAAGAGGAGATGGATATGCAGGATCAGAGAATGCAAAAGATGAGGCCTAAAGATATGCTCAAGCAGGTTGAAATTATGCATAGAGAGCTGGATGACAGGGTGCCTCATGTTGGAGAATTTCTGGATCAATGGGAGAAGGAGTTAATCAATTCTCCTTTGGAAGACACTTTCCTTGTTTACAAATATCAAACTGAATATCTGGAAAGGAGGGAAAATCAAATTTAGAGAGAGAAGTATTTAACTTCTGAGAAAGGGCAAATTGAACACTACAAAGTCTTGCTCAATAGACATAAGAAGTGGAAGGATGGGGACTTCACAGATATGAGTTTTGAAGCTATAAAAAGAGCAGTCAGGCCAGTCTTAAGAGAATATGATGTGGAAGATTGGATGACTATGAACTCTCCTGAGGAAGCTGAGTATCTTAGGAGACAAAGTGAAGTGTTACAGAAAGCTAGGGAATCCAAGAAAAGAAAGGCTGAAGGAACAACTTTGAAAACTACACACGCAGGTGCATCATCCCAAGCAGGTGCATCATCACAAGCAGGGGCATTACATCAAGCAGGTGAAAGTTTTCCAGAGATTGAGAAGTCTGTACTTAATGTACAAAGAGCAGCCAAAAGACTCAAGAGAATGGAGAAAGTTGGCACAGTTACTAAGGAGTCTCAACGTCCTTCAAATGAAGAAATTGATAAACAGCTGATTCTACAGGAAAATGGTGATATCTCACCTAGTGAACTTGGAAAGAAGTTTGCTATCATAGAGTATGCTGTTTATGAACACAAAGGGAGGACTTGGTGGAAGCTTACAAGAGCTGACAATACAGCACAGACATTTCTAAGTCTAGATGTTATGTCTCAAACCTTGGATAGTGAGGACTTAGAAGATCTGTGGAAGATTTTGAAAAAGACTTTTGCTGCAAAACCTCCTACCATGGATGGTGTGGAGAAGGATTTAGTAATCTGGGAGTGCATGCATAGGATGTATGAGCATGAGTTATTTGATCCTATATTTGATGCAGTGAACAAAGGAGATTTGTTGTATTGGAAGCTGTTTACTAATTCTGGGGTCTATGAGGTAGTAATGGAGGGAGTGAGTGTGTACTTGATCAATCATCGTTATTACCCCTTCACTCAGGAGACCTTGAAGAAACTAGCACATGCTAACTTGATTGTAGATGCTAAAAAGCCTGTTGCTTATGATCTGGTAAGGATGATGCATAGTCAGATTTAGCCAGAAAGTTTGTAAGCATCCTCATCAACTAGGATTTATTCAGAAACTTGTCTTTAGGGGAAAGCACAAGTTTAGGGGAGGATTGTTGGGAATAAATCTATGTATACTTGTTACCCCTGCTAGTTGATTATTTGTACCCCTGCTAGAGTAAGTTCCCCCTGCCAAATAACAAAGGCAGGGGGATTGGTTCCCCTGCTGAAGTCAAAGGCCCTGCCGTCAGAGATAAACTTGGAATAGATTTTCACGCGTTTATGTTACTACTCCTTAATACTTTCCAAGTTTGTTAGTAGTGATCTTGTACGTGAGTCCTTCTGCCTATAAAAGGACTCACTAGGTTAGCATGCAAAGTGTCTCTTTTCTCTATTGTCTTTCATTATCATACTTTAAGGTTTTGTAAACCCTAATACCATTTTAGGGTATTCGTATATCATTGATATATTAAAGTTCAACGTTTGCTTCAATCATATTGTTCTTGTGCTAAACATTATATTCCGCATCTTGTTTAGTTACATTACTTTGCAAAGTTTCTCTAGTGTTAGATTGAATACTTTCTTTCTATCACAACCCTTAAACAAGCTATTAAGGTTTAAGATCTGAGTTTGGGATCAACAATAAAAACAGGTATGATAAACTTAGTGTTCTACTTCCTCTATCCCGTGTGTGATTGACTCAGCATCTTCCTCGTGCTCTGCATCATGAGTGTCATCTGTCTACTTGGGAGCCATTTCATATAGCTTGTATGTAGACTGCAGTTTCTTGTGCCTATTTAGCCACATCTTTTCCCACCTCTGAAACTCTTGACCATTCCAAGAAATTGACTACCACTTGTACAAAATCCATCCCAGTCAACCAATCTCATTACAGTGAGTGAGCTGCAGACTGCAATGCTTGTGCCTCTTTGGCCACTTCTTTTCCCACCTTTGAACCTGTTGACCATTCCATGAAATCGAGTGCCACTTGTACCAAAACATAATTTGCATTCTGTTTATCCAGTGCATGCTCCAAGTCTCCTGGAAATGAAATTATAAAGTACTGAATTTATATAGAGTATTACTTATTTTGATCATGTTTCATAAGAGAAAAAAGAGGCTCATTTGGGTTACCTTGGTTTTTCTTATCGTGCATTTTCTTTATCTTCCAAAAGTAATGCACTACTGCACACATAAGAAACGTGGCGGAAAAAATTGAAAGGAACAATGTGTGTCCTTCAATTTTGTTGTCCATATATGAGCTTCCAACTCAATTTGGTCCGAAGAAACAGTTACGCTCATTAGCGAACTCAGTCCTTCTAGACCCAGCAGTGCTCAGATCATGCCTTCCTAAAAAGCGACACCTGCAGACCTACATTGTTTAATTCTATAAATTTTTCCGTTTACAGCTTTTCCTTTTTCGGGTTGCGGCAACTGATATATTATCCCTCTATATATTTGGATGAAATAGGTCTTGCTATAAGAATTCAAGGAACTTAAGTTGCAACAGAAAGTTGCCTTAAGTACACAATGATTTTGTAATTCAATCAAATTGTTATTTTCTTTCCAAAACAAATAACCTTCATATTCTACCAAATTGAGAATCAGACCATCTCGAACATGAAAAAAAAATACCAGTGAACTCGAAGAAAAATAAGACTCAGCGTAAAGGAGGTGAAAAGGACCAAGTAGTAACTTTTCCTTCATGTTCATTATTGTTGATATAAATTATTTTGGTTAATTTCATACCTCGTAGCACTTGACCGTCCATAAGAACAAAATTTTCATTACCAAGAGTTAAAAAATACTTTAACTTTCATTACCAAGAACAAAATTTTCATTACCTCGTAGCATTTGACGTTTACATTAATCAAATTCTTATGAAAGACAATTCAGTCCCAAAATATGGTGTTCTTTTTAAACAAATCTCTTCATTGACCAATTATTCATAAAACAAAACCAAATATTATAAAATGTTTTCTCATGACCAATCCCAAATTAAGAAAATGATTATATAGCAAACAAAGAAAAGGAAAAATAAGTTGGATCATACATATGCAGATTACTATGTGAGGTCCACTTTTGGTGCAGTCCGGTCCATGGGATCATCTCACACGCACAAAGGACAAAATTGATTTGAATAAAACCGGAACACAATAGATTGTGTCAGCCAGTAGCTTGATATGCATCACCCTACAGTAAATGTAAAAAAAGCTTAGTAAAATTGGAAAGGCATGTTGCATCATGTCAAGCACATTGTACTGCAGAGATGGGCCAATGTTGAGAGTGTTTGGGTGAGGTTTTTAAACTAATTAAATTATAAGATGTACCAAGATAGACTCCAAAAATAGGTCTAGTTATGATTATTTAATCCTTACAAGTAAAATAATCTAATGCATAATCTGTTTATCCAAATAATACAAACTAATCATTGAGATAATTAGTTCCAAAGTGCAAATCCAAACACCCCCCAGTGATCAAACGTCACAAACTAATGACGCCTAGTTCATTTTGATTCAGTTCAAAGATTCATGTAAACGTCAAAAGAGACAAAACTATTACCTTAGATACACGCCATAACTAACAAAATGTACAAATGGTCATCGGTCAAAAGATGGAGAACGAACATATCTGGAATCAGAAGGTTGACGATTACTTGAAGCCACAATGTTTGTTAGTGTGGGTGTAACCATTGATTGTGCCACCCCATTAGCTATGTTTGGTTGTGTATGGCAATAATGTTGTATTGGATGTCATCTTTCCTTGACCCTGCATAACAGGAAAAAAAAGGTAAACCGTTAATAGTAAAATAAATGAGTTAATTATACAAAAACTGGTAGCAATACATAGATAACATTTTATGTGGCCTTAGTGGGTGTTGTGGTAAGTCCAAACCCAAACAGATATAACTGGACATAATCTGGGTCATCAACATTCATAGGTAACCGATCAACCTACTTGAACCAAGTACGTACCAGCTTTCCTGTGAAATCAGAGTCATCAACGAGAACGTCGGTGACACTTTGGCCTTCTGATCCAGGAACCCAAGCTGCTACAAGTGCGTCTACGTTATCAATAAATGGCTGCACCACCATGGGCCGCCCACTGATTAGGACCACTGCACATTTGACCGACCCACATACATTTCTGATAGTGCTTCTGAATGGCACGCATCAGGAAATGCTTCGTCCGCTTGGGTACCCCCACCAAACGGCTAACATAAGCTCTCCTTTAAGCTTTTCTCCTTTTCGTTCTTCTAACCTATACCACTGTGGACACCAAGCCTATATAATTGGATCACCAATCCTAGATTTTGGTTTAGTTTCTTCAACTTGGCTACATTTAATGGGAATGAAATGGTTTTCTTTCGGTAAAGCTAACGTATTGTTCTCTGACTTGACTTGAGTTTTCTGATTCTCAGAGGCTGCAGTTTGCTTCAAATAGTTGTACTAATACATTGGTAGAAGTTTTGATCTTACATGATATCCTTCAAGTCTAGCCCTTTTACAGAAGCCTCTTGCAAGCATGAATTTCATCCCTACTGTCATAAGTCATAAAGACATAATGGGTTCAGTATATTATCTCACCGTATGATCAAGTTTTCAGAAAGCAAACAGATTAGGCTATCTAGATGATGGGTTCTTGTGATCTGACTCGTACCACTTTTTACACAAACTACTAAGAAATAATCCAGTTACTATGTCAACTGGTGTGTCAATTATGATTACATTAACCAAATAAAGGATACTTGATACAGGTTAGATTCTGACCAATTGTTATTGGGCATAGTTTACACACAATGTGAAAACTAAGCCCTGTTTTTATGATTAGTTCATTGAATATAAACCAAGGATATATCAAAAACTATATGCTAATGTTTAGTAACTATACCAAACACTCTTTAACAGGTTTATTAGCTTTTTGATAACAGAATAAGCTAAAAAATCTTGTAAAATAAGATCTGCCAAACACCTACTTTGACTTGCATAAACTCCATCAATATAGCTCGGGAAGAAAACACAGGTTTGTACATCTAACTTCACATCTACTTTTTTAAATCTAAATCAACTTGCATTACTTTTTATTCTTCTTTTCAGTTCTTTTGACCTTTGTTTTTTGATACTTGTAAAGTCACTGCCTGAAACAAACTTATACTACACAATTACAGAAAGTCATACCATTGCTTTATGAAAATCTCCATATTTTAATCTTCGCACCTGATAAGAGCATATAACCATATGCCATTCTAAAAAAAGTGCATATAAATGATATACAAAGTGACAGTAACTATATGAGAATTTTCAAATGAGGACTTAATTGGTTGTCCTTAGTCTTAAAAATATTATGAAAAGCAACAAAAAGACATAAATTGTCATATAATGCAACCACTTTGTTTGGTTGTAGTTTTTTTAATGCTGTTACTTTGTAGTTGTCCCGAGTAATAATCAGTCTTCGAAATGTTCATCAAATTCTATTAATTCGAAAACTTAAAGGTTGACAACCCCTAAATAACTAAGTGACAAAAATCGTATTTTACAGCTACCCTAAACTGATCACTAAGATTCAAGAGTCTCAAGAGTATACCCAAACACAGAAAATTAATTATTTGCAATCGAAAAACAAACCTAATCAGATACCGGTATGTCATTTTTGTTTTGTTTCGTCAAATTATTGAAAGTTTGCAATAACAATGAAACAAACAATTCCATTTTCGGTTTATCAGAGATTCAATAAAAAAACATATCCAAACACTATTTTATATACACACATAAAAAGATGTACCTGTTGAAGCAAGGAACTAATTATTATGAAGTCATTATACAACCCCTGTATCATTTTCACAAGGAAATCAACAACCTGAAAGGACGCAATGATACAAAATTATTATATAATGTATGACAACAGAAGAAAAGAAAAGAAAAAAAGGTATTACTATTGATTGTGAATCAAAGATTGAAGAAAATAGAAAAAATGTATTACTATTGACTGTTAATCAAAGATTAAAGATAGATCGTTATCGTATGTGTTTTGGATTAGGGTTTACCCACCGTCCATGGAGGTTGTGTGTGTATTTTCACACGGTGGTTGTGTGTGTGCACTTTAGACAATTACTAATCCCCGTGTTCCTTAAGTTACCATTAAATCTGAATAAAACAACAAAGATCAAAGATCAATTGATTTTTATGTTTTTTAGATTAGGATTTACATCCCATTATTTAGAGAAAATGGATTAGGGTTTACAAGTATTAGGATTAAAACTGGATCAAATAACAAAGATCGATTGTTTTAATATTCTTTTTTGGATTGAGGATTTTTTTGGATTAAGCTTTACATCCTGTTTTTTAGGGAAGAAAGGATCGTGTGTGTGTGTTTTTCAACCCGTGGCTGTGGGAAAAAAATGAAAAAATAAAAGTGTATAGCATTATTTATACCAACGGTTTCAAAGCGCGATTTTAAAAAAATGGCGTTTTCAAAAAACGCGTTCCGCCCAAAAATTCCAAAATTAGGCAAGTGATGAGATTTTTTAGGCAATTCTCAAATCCTATTGGTTTAAAGATGTGACTGGGATATGAATGGATTAAAAAATGTGGTTTCAAGTCATAATTATATCTATAATATATATATATATATATATATATATATATATATATATATATATATATATATATATATATATATATATATATATATATATATATATATATATATATATATATATATATATATATAGTGTTAGGATCAAATAAGAAGATTAAGTAAAATAAGAAGAATGAGAAGAAACCATAGCCACATATTTCAGATGCACCTACAAAGTCAGATGCATCTCCCCTTAAAATTCTCCTTCCTTTGTGGAATTTGTGGTCAGGATTTCTTCTTATTCTTCTTATTTTATTTTTTCTTCGTACTGGATCCCTACTCTATATATATATATATATATATATATATATATATATATATATATATATATATATATATATATATATATATATATATATATATATATATATATATATATATATATATATATATATATATATATATATATATATATATATATATATATATATATATATATATATATATATATATATATATATATATCTTTACATTATATATAAGAGGAGTGATTTGCCACGTCATCAATCAAGGCACTAATCCCAGTCATCACTTCAGTTATTTTGTTTTTATTTTATTTTTAAAATTTCCAATTATATTTTTTCATTAAATTTTTCGTTTCTAAAATTTTGGGTGTTTATTTAAAAATTACCTTGGCAAGGTTCGAACATAGGGTGTCCTCACACTATAAGTTTCTAAACAACCGCTGGGATTGTTCAATTCTTTTGTTTATGTTTTACAAATCAAACTAAATAAACACACTTTGATAAATTTATAAACACAAATCACATCCCATAATATATATACAGTATATTAATCGAAGAAAAACACACAGGATAACAAAAAAGGCATGCATTTGTCTTC
>JANFOE010002677.1:0-35976 GCA_025667525.1 Glebionis coronaria
GAACAAAATTCAAGTATCGAGAATCAGTACTGTTCGAGTTTGGATTCAGAATTCGGATTAAAATGCTCATGCTAATGCAAACCTACGCTTCAAATGATACTATATCTCCAAAAGAAATCTAGAACTCTATTCAATTGCAGTTTGTATTTTCCTTTATGATAGATATAAACCGAAGACTTAAGATAACGAAGCTCAAGAAACAAAAATAAAAAAACATGCTCTCGCAAGGAGTTGATAAATTGGCATAATAAAATATAACAATAAACAAAACTAGACTATCAATTTTTGATATAAATCATGTAGTGCACGTGATGATGAATAATGTATGTCAACATGATACACACGAATAATTGATACATTCATACATCAAAGAAAGAACTTCAGAAACTAAAATTTAACCCAGTCTTAAAACTCTAATATACACATTCCTTATACCTACCGGATACATCGTGTCTTCACGGAAAAAAGATATCGCCACAATTAAAATTTGGGTTAAGTTTCACAAAATGATTTCGATATAAAATGAAGGAAGTTCGGAATTGAAGATGTTATCAACCTGAAAATATTACCTACATCCCAGTGGCGGATAGGGCTTATTACCCAGATTCTGACGGTGGTGGGCGTGAGTTTTCGAGATGCGGTTAGGGATATGAAGCCATGAAGGTAGCAATGGAAAGTCCATTGAGATAGATCTGCATGCTTCACTGAGAAGAGAAAATATATTGATAAGGATGGTGTTTTTTTTTCTTTTTTATACAAATACACATAATAAAACAAGGACGATGTTGTTGTTTGCTAGCACTTTACACAAATGTTATGAATTTTGAGCGGGTTATTTGATTTGTATTGAATGAGAAAAGAAAAATGAAATGCGAAGAGAAGAGAAGTTATGATTATTGAAAACGAAAAAAGGAGTAATATCACGCAGATGAATGAAAGGTAAATTGACAGTAGTACCATTATTAATTAATTTATGATTGTGATTTATTTTAATCATTAATATATACATGGCATCTCCCTATTGGTGCCTATTATAATTCATGTTAAGAGTGTACACCACAAGAACATAAATTTATATATATATATATGTATATATATATATATATATATATATATATATATATATATATATATATATATATATATATATATATATATATTATATATATATATATATATATATATATATATATATATATATATATATATATATATATATATATATATATATATATATATATATATATATATATATATATATATATATATATATATATATATATATACATATATATATATATATATATATATATATATATATATATATACATATATATATATATATATATATATATATATATATACATATATATATATATATATATATATATATATATATATATATATATATATATATATATATATATATATATATATATATATATATATATATATATATATATATATATATATATATATATATATATATATATATATATATATATGTATATATATATATATATATATATATATATATATATATGTATATATATATAAATATACATATATATATATATATATATATATATATATATATATATATATATATATATATATATATATATATATATATATATATATATATACTATTTGTAAAACCCGCCCGATGGACGGGTATGACTTATAATTATTGTTTACAAAATATCGGTGTTAATAAATTATATTTTTTTGTTGACATTTTGTTTGTTTAGCTAAATGGTTTTTACAAAATAGTGTACATGAAGCTTTTAAAATATGCCAATGATAAAGAGATGGTTTAATAAAATGTAACTAATGTTTTAAAACCCGAGTTTACCCGGCCAGTTCAACCGGTCGAACTAAGAACCGGTCGAGGAACTGGGGTTGATATCGACAAGTTATTAAGAAATTCATAACCGGATTAAACCAGCGGGTTTTTAGTGAACCGGGTTGACCCGGTTTCACTATCCCGGCTGGGTCAAAGGTTTCTACTTCCCTCTAATTTTTTCAACAATAATAATTACTCTACCTTTGTTTCCCCCATAACTAAATGTTTGTTGCAATTAGGTGCAGCTAAAAAGGCTGCAATCCCAGCTATTTTTATTACAATATTAATTTTTAATTTTTTAGCTCTTTTACCCCCTGATCAATGATAACAGTTACCTTTTGACTCTTGATAATTTTAGTTTTTAATGTTAAGTTTCAGCCAACTTGGCTACATAAACTTACAACCATGTTATCCCCATAAACTATTTTCATTTTCCCATAAGCAACCTTCCATATCCTTTGTCAAACTTTTCTATCTTTGCATTAATGTTGTTCCATTAAATGTTGTTACTTCCTTAAGGAATAATTCTTTGCATTCGTTTGATTTTGTTGCATGCCTAGCTTCCGTTTCATTACTTTTACTTTTGCTGCATAAAAAAACTACTCATTTAATTGTAAAACTGAAATTTTGATGATTGATGTTAGTTAAATTTTGATATAAAGACTAAGTTAAATTGACATAAAGATGTTGAAACTATTGTTTCGTGGCATTTTACATGTATTATAATTGAGTGTGTAATGCTATTTATTAATTTTCTTCTTTTATTTAGGACCGGGTCAATCCGGTGGTTTAACCGGTTGAACCGGTGACTTAACCGGGTCAACTAAAAAACCAGTTTTAAAACATTGAATGTAACACTAAATAAGTCGAGCTATCAGAGGATGAACATGTTCAGCGTTTGAACTCAAGCTCGTGGTTAAACTGGATGACTAACGTACAAAATCTTAAAATAGGAACTTTAGGGTGAAGAATCGGTGAAGAATCTCGTACTTTGTGAGCCATCATTTAACAGCATATAGACGATATTTCTATATAGAGGTGGCAAATCTTGTCCATTTTGATAAATATTAGTATTTTTTTATACTTTTTAAAAATTGATAGGGCACCTTTTACCCATTCTTTATTATTAATGTGCTAAACGGGCGCACATGTAAGAAATTAAATGGGCTAAACAAGTATTTTTATTTTTTAATTATACGTTTTTATACGTTTTTTTTCTCGTTTTAGCTTGCGCCCGTTTAGCCCGTGCCCGTTTAACCCGCGCCCGTTTGACACGTCGTCCGTGCCTGCCCGCCCGAGTGTTTTGCCACCTCTACTTATGTATGTCTGGTCATAAAATATACGTAGATAAGAGCATTAAAGTGTATGCATGCATAAATTAGTAAATTTACACATTATTCTCCGAACATGATTAGTTGGAAGAGGCTCTGTTGATGCTTTGATATCTAACTCTAGATCCTTGAGATACGTTTTCTTCTTTTTTCACAGTATCCTCATTTACCACTATCGACTTGAATCTGATTCTTTTAGTGGGCAACAACACTCTGTCCCGCCAAGTCACACAAGGTGATGCAATCTTGTGCACCTTTGAACAATACCTGTAGGGTCAAGGTTACTTACATCAACTAAACGATTATCGCGTAAAAGAAAAATGAACGAATCACTAAAAGTCACTAAGAAAAATATATAACCTAGGAGTCGCATCTTTATCTCCTCGACCAGCAAAGGCAATCGCATATCTTAAAGAAGTTTTACATGCAACAGTTACATTTACAACATCAACATGAACCCATTTTGTGGAACGTAAACTATTTGGGTCGTCCTTTTGATTCATCGTATCATTTTTATGGTTGATTTCCAACTTTTTTTTGTGGCTTCAGGACTCTTTTTGAGCTCACAACCTGTGGTTGGTACGATAAACGGATAAAGTATGCTTTTCATCATAGGAAAGAAGAAATTTAATAATATGAAGTATAACACTAACAAAAAAACAAACTTAATATCCTTGTTGATGAAGGCTTATCAATGAACATAATTTTCGTGATCATACACCATTACACCTGCTAAAAGGGACGAAAGCAGAAGGCAAAACGACCAATTGCACTTAAATAAATTAAACAATGTTACAAACAAAGTTTTAGAGACCAGATGCATTTAACACAAATATAACAAAAATCGAAATTGTTTTAATAAATTTGACATTACACAACAAAAATTTATGAAACCGCGAGACCCACCTGGTTCGTTCCTGCCTGCTAAATTAAAAGGCAACAAACTATTATCCGATATCTATTAAAAATCAAACATTTAAGGTTGCTTTTATGGGTTTAGTTTGAAATTATTTAATAGGAAAGTCAAGGCTGCTGCACACACTCGCTACAAAAAAGATCCATTTGTTCACATTATTTATAAGTACACGCTTATAAATTTGGAATATAGCAAAGATCGACCTTCTCCGTTATGCTCGTTTTCATCTATTAAGTAATACCAGTGTTCAGATGGGTAAGCATTTTTCATTCACTATATATACACTAATTTGAGATGTTCAAATGTAAACTAAATTCAAGTCTTATACCAACAGATAAGAAGGTTTCATTTATAAGCAGCTAGAACAACATAGAGCACCATACATTATATTTTCAAAATACGTTCAGAAGGAACTTTATCTGACTTTTAGACATGTCACATATCCTTGCTCAGTTGGAATATTCAAGTGACATTGCCAGCTGCATTGACATTCTTTCAGAACACGTTATTCATATTAGTATTTTCTTTACACTGATATGTATATATTGGAACACCAATGTTCATAGCATGAGAAATATATACAAAACCATTGCAAATTACAATGTTAGAAGTCTGATCTATTCATGAGGGTTTCAAGAAGAAAAAACTTAGTAGAATGATGTACCATATTAGTCTCTTTGATTTCCATTGGGTATGATTGCCAGTCACTCTTAGCAAAAATAAGGAGATAACAAACATCATACCCACTGTCTTCTCGTTCTCTAGCTACATCTAAAACGATCAAGTTTTCATGATCGTGCATGTGGTTTTAACAATCTGCAAATAATCTGCTTATGAAATTAAGAATGAAATATAGAAAAATAAACTTGGTTTAAGTTATCATTTTATATCCATCCCTACTCCTTTTCCTTCTAATCATGGTTTTGGCCAATATCTCATAACCAAAAATTAAATCACGTCAAAACAGGATTACGAATGAAATACATTTATGTACTGAATAATTTGGAATATGGTCTTGCCTATCTTGACAAAGTTACATGTTCATGCAATTTGCAAAACCTCTTCATCATGAATTCCTCAAATAATTCTGTGATTGAGTTTGATAGAGAGGTTAGTGCAGATAACTTAAATTGATGTTACCCATATTTGTTTATAAATAAAATAGACTTGTATAGTTGTATTAAGGCTAACCTGTTGTAACACCCCCAAATTTATACAACTCAATACAACGGAAGACTCGTTGGTGTTACGGGATAGCACATTACTCACATCATAGACAACGCATAAAAATCGCTTCGTTTATTAATAAAGCATTTCCATTCATAAACATCAAAGTTACATCGGTCCCAAGTCATATTATTTCATACAAAGTTTTACAAAGTATTTGAATGGAAAATATTGTTTAAGTGCGGGCAATGAATTCTTGTCGTCTTCCCGAGAATTACCTTCAAGTACCTGAGATAAAACATGTTAAAAGAAAAGGTCAGCGATAACGCCGAGTGAATTCATAGAGTTTAATAAAATCCATCAATATAATATCAGTATAAAATTATTACTGAAAATCATTTTGTACAAATCATTTTAATAGGCCATGAAATAGCCAAAGTCATTTTATACAAATCTTTATCGAAAATCATAATATAGGCATTTGCCTTAAAAATCATTATACGAGCAAATGTCGTAAAAACATCATACAATACGTCTTACGACGTTGTATAAAGTTAAATAAAAACCGTTATATGAATATGGTTATGAAAACCAAAACACAAACATAATATCAATAGTATGACCCTGTATTGCTAGTCAGGCAATACATCGTAATTCGGAGCGTCTAGTAGTATTTCGTTAGTTTGGATTATTATAAGCCGCATGACATTGTTACCTTACTAAACCAACAACGGGTAGCTAACCCGATACTCAATTTTCCCATCTAAAGTAGCGTGTCGTCACAAAGGTCATGCTATGGAAATCTTCTCATACATAAATTCGCTTACCAATCAATGTGGCACGACGGGGATCAACCGTCAAGGCGCGAACTGGGGTGATCATCCCCAAATAGTACTATTAAATACATAAGCGTCTACCAAATCTCGGTAGTTCACAATTCATGCTAATGGGACTTTTAGTGACATAACCTAACTTTAATAATCCATTTTTATTTCATCTATCGGGTCCTTTAATCATTCATAGGGTCATACAATCGGGTCATTCAATCATTCGGGTCCAAATCAATAAACAAGCAATCGGGACAATTGGTGTCCTATTTTTATAAAAACTAACATGTTATCTCCCTCGCGGGTTTATAAAACATTTATAAAAACATTTAAAAGAGTGCGAGGCTATGAACTCACGTTGATGTGGGAAGGCGGGTTATCGGCAATTCGAACGTACGGTGCGTGCTTCAATCACGGAAACCTATATAAATAATAATCGGTCTTAGACGTTTGTCCAATGACTTTATAAAAATAACAATTATGTATACATATGATGATTATATACATATGATGATCAAGTGGGTTTACATATTCTCGTTTACTCATTTTAGTGTTATATGTCGATAACTTTTATACTAGTTTACTAGTTTCACCTATTTTCGTGGTTTAAGTCCAATAAACTTATTATAAGTTCTTTAACTTGTTTTAATCCATGTTATACTTATATTATCAGTATCTACACTTTATAAGTTGGGCCTAAATGGGTTAAGCCCAATAAATAAGTTTATAAGTGTTTTAGTCCATTTTGTTGTGTTATTAGTCCAAATAACGTTAATTTAGCCCGTTAATGTCCGTATGTTATATAGTTCGGGTTTTATCGGTTTTTACTTGTTATACATGTTTATACATCAGTATATGAGTTTTATAAAGTTTACATTAGACGGATCCAACCATCTAAGTTTTATTTAACAAAAACGTTAATTTTACGGTATTAGCCGAAAAAGTCGTAAAAATCATGTTTATAGTTTTTGTTACTTATAGGTATTATTTCACTACCATTTATATAAGTTATTCATTCATTTACCCTTTTACATATTTATATAAATAAGTTTTATAAGTTAGTGGGTTTTACTTTTACATTTTGTACATTATAATTTGAGTGCTTATATAATAGTATTATACTTTAATTTCCAAAATCTGATTTTTATCTTCACTTTCACCAAAACTGCCATATCTAGAGTTCTGTATGGGTATAGAAGCTCAAGTTTTTATCACATAAACTACATGATATTTTCTCCATTTAACTCTTCTATAGCTATTGTTGAATCATCTTCTAAGTATTTTCTAAAAATCGTCCAAAACAGTGAACTCATATTTGTATCTTAAACTTGTTTTGATCATATCTCACTCATTAAAATGATTCTATTGCATGGTCAACTCTCACATGTGTACAAGACTCATAGCTTACTGTAAATGGATTCTACTTCATTAGTTTATCAGTCCATGACCTGTTTCTTTACTGTTTTATATAGCTATTACTTTTAAGCAAGATTTTAGCCTTGTTCTTTATAGTTTTTCACTTTTTTAATCATGTTTATCAACAACAAATCCTCACATAACATTTTTATCATCATATAATCATCATATACATATACAATAGGAAATAAATACATGATTACATAACCAAAAATAACAAGAGGATGAGGAGGACAATCTTTATACCACCAAGTTGATGTAGGTTATGAGTTTGACATGGATTTGGATGGAGAAACTTGTGATGCACCAAGACCATCTTCATGACCACCATTCTTCATAGACTCCTTGTGGAAAATCAGCCCTAACACTTCATGGAAACTCCTCCTTGGATGTTATAACTTGCACCAATCAATAGGGCTTCAAAAGGGCATCAACATGTATATGAATAACATGAGATTTTGTGGTTGATTTTGATCAAATGAGGGTTTTGAGTGGGATGAGGAACGACACATATGAGGGAGATGAGAGAGTTTCTAACTTGTTTTGCATGGTGGAAATGATGGTATGTGAAGGTTTGATGGTCTTAGCTAGTGGAAAGCTTAACTTGTAAGCATAAGTGACAAGTGTTACTTAGCTTACAACTTGAGACAATATGTGGTGTTGTGTGGCTAATTTGGGCCGGTTTTGAGTGGGGGTGGGACAAGTGTCCCACTTGTCTCATCCCCATTTATTTACGGGTACTCCTCGATTCTAGTTTCCTCGATTTGCGTGCCCTCCGGTCGTTTTACGAAAAACGTTTTTATAAATTATGAATCAACGTCACAAAACGAATCCAATAAAAATTGTCTCATCAAAAACGGAGTTCGAAAACGTAAATACGTAATCCTAGGGTTTCCGGTTTAGTCGTAAAGGACGTTAAAATAAATTCATAAGTCCTAATCTCTTCTCGTAAATTTGTGAGTTTATGAACCAACATAAATTTAAAACTCCAAAATAATATTTATGGACAAATTTATTTTCTGAAATGTCGGACTGCCACCAAAGACGGTGTATGTAAACGTAAGCACGTAACGTTGAATCCTCCGGTTTAGACGTAGTCGATGCTACTTCAAGACGTAAATCCAAATTTCTTCCCAAAAATAAGTGAGTTCATAAAATAATATTTTCAAATAAATATTGAGAATAAAATATCGACCATAAATTGACGGATTGTCACAGCATTTACCCCTAAACAGGATCTTTGTCCTCAAAGATCATCTTACCTTACTACTCGCTTCTTATAGAGTTAAAGCCATGTGGGTATTCCCTCCACATTCGGTCTTTTCTCACAAGTGCAATTCATTATAATACACGAGTTTCATCAAACATAACTACGGGGATAAGATCAGGCTTAATGTTGACTTACTTTCTCTATCCATGATGTTCACGGGTTTTTGATGAATGCAACTTTTCGCTGATCTAAGCTCTACTAAGAATAATCAGATTCTCGCTTGATAGATATTCCATCAAGTTCGATATACGAAACATAATTCACGCAGTTCTTGAAGTCCTAGGGTAGATCCAGCTTATATGCCTTTCAATCCCAACTGTTACATCATCTCAATGGTCCCATACAACGGGGACTTATATCCCATGATTTGTCAGATCATGATTTCATTTTTCCAAGGTTAAAAATTGTGGCATAACTTCGCTACCCATTTGGCACTTCAAGATCTATATTTCATATTCACATAACCTCTTGCCCACTACCGGCAGTCAATAATCAGATCCTAATTTCAACAATCATTTCAGATCTCGCGGGTCGGGTATTTTGTAAGGTTAGGTTCGCCATCATAGGAAACCTTAAACCTAAAAGACATGTCCAACTCACAGTGGGTGTATGTCGGGTGTCTTCATCTCAACTCTTGCTTACAGATGCTCTAATATTTAGATCCTAACAAGATTCGATCTCGATCCTAATACGATGATTATCAATGATAATCTCTCCAAAGGAAAACGATTATACGATTTATTACTAAAGGTCAATCATTCAAACATAAAACAACACTTATAGTATTTTGTATCGCTACTTTACCTCGTCCCTTCGATTTGGGGTGGTACATAGTACTCTCATCAAGGTTGGTTCTCAATGATTTCTGAGCAAATCTCTAGAAATTCGATGCGAATCGAGGATCTTGATATAGATGATCGATACAGACACACTATGTTTACATAACTCTTTTGCATTTATCATTAACGGGAATGATATCAGCAGATTTGGTCAGTCTGTCGACGATGACCCAAATCAAATCAAATTCAGATGATGACCTTTGCAATAGCTAGACGTTTACTAATGTATGAGGCGATGTCTGCCTTCATAATTTCCATCGGTACAACTTCTTCAGACAAGGATACTTTTAGTCATAAATGACAGAAATAGAACACCTATACTTACAAATTCCAACATAACTATATCTCACAATCTTCATATTTAGGCAACCACAAGTGGCCTTTAAGACATTTAACGCTATCGGCTTCTCAATTCTAATGGTTCACATTAGACGCGAACCCCTTTTATTATCTATATTATCCTTTTTACAAACATCATTTATTTTTATATCGTTCGGCAATTTATTTTGCACCTTCATTATTAAGGAACATGTCCTAATTGGTTCTTTATCCTTTTTATATAATATGTCAGTATCTATATTCACTTCTCATGATGATGTAATTATCACGTCCATAATTCACTCAGATATTCTTTCTATATTATGCATCAGTAATTACGTTCACCTTCCTGATAAAATAAATATCATAACCTTATTTATTCAAAATTTCTTTCTTCATAATTTCTAAGTTTTAGTTTCGTCTTTACTATTATCTTTATCTGTTTTACTCAATCTGACGTTTTAAAGCGTCGATAATTATTATAATTAATTAAATAATTATTAGTTAATTTTTATGAAGCGTAAACGTAAAAGTTTTAAATTTCTTAGTTCGACCAATTATATAAAATGTTTAGAATAAATTTGAATTTAATTAACACGATTTTTGTTGATTTATCGAAAATAATTAATAGGATTCGTAAATGTTCGAGAAACCTTTGTTTATACTTTGGTCAAAGTTTTCTTAGTTTGAAAAGTAAAAATTATCGTTTCAGATTTCAAGTCATGGTTTAAATGGTTTCCTCAATCCCTCTTAGGTTGTCTAGAAGTATACACAAACATTTACCCCTAAACAAAAGTTTAGTTAAATGGTTTGTGTATAAGGGAATAATTCCTTAAAAATCCTTTGTTAAAACATTTGTCAAAATATATTTGCACTTTCTTTTTAGCAAAAATCCAAAGTCTTAAAAGGGCTCTTAATTTTTGAAGAGTCAATATATTCCATTATCTTATTAATCACACGGTCAAATAATGTTAAGGTTAAGTCTTTAATCTCATGTTAATTATTCAAGGTACTTTGTTTTCATTGTTCGGCCAATTCAGGGCAACCTATAAATAATTATTAACTCCTTCTTATTCTTATATACAAACAAATAAATAGTCTTTAATGATCACGAGCATGAATTTATCAAATTACAGCCTACACACGTGATTCATTATATTTATGAATACTACATGTGTATTAATTAATCCAAACGACATCACGTGAAACTCATAATGTTCATTACAGGTACCGGATGTAGTGATTGGGATACATAATCTTCTTCGCGGACGCGACGTTGATGATAACCATGCCGTGAATCAAATCTTTAAAACATACACTAGAACCATGTAAATGATCGAACAAATCTTCCATTTCGAGTTATGGATATCGTTTTTGATTATCAATTTACTCAGTTCACGGTAATTCAACAAATATAAGGAATAATAACACCATAGCTCTTAATGATGACGAGCTTGGTAGAATAAAATCTTTCTCCGAAAACTCTCTCAGTCGTACGGTAATTCCTTTAATTTAGATGGTGCTGACGTACAGTGCACAAGCCACGGGTGCAGCACCGGGAATATAATCAAATACCAAATTCTACTTGCCTTAATGGCAAAAGTCTAGGAAATTCATTAACAAATACTTACTAAAGTTTCAAATAATAGAATTATCTTTTCAATAAATTTATTTTAAGTTCTTTCTAGATTATAATATCTATGACTAATTCACAACCATTGATGGTAAAATTTTCAAGTCTAAATACAGGATATGGTCATCCATCAGGAATTATTTAGATCACTTTTGATAATCAACATCTTATCATTTTAGGGAAATTCTACTCGAGTTCCCATCAATTAAGACAATGTCGTCATGTCATAATCAATCAATCCATTCTACTGGCACTATCAACTTTTCAGTTTTATTGCCGTCGATAAGATGTGAACTTCTCAAAAGACTAATAATAATTCACAATCCTTCACAAATTCAAGGATATTAGGATACACAACCACTATTAAAAGAGTAAGGTCAACGCATAATCTACGCGGGAGAATTTCAAATCAGATACAGACGAAAACATTTAGCGAATATGAATATATCCCATGTTTTCATAATTTGAGTACGCATTCGAAAGCTCCTCGGATCGTTACCCAGGTCATTCAAATGAAATCAAATCAAAAGAAATGATAGGAACGTCGATACATCCAGTCGGGTATCAACACTCGGTAATCATATACTTTTTCCTAAGAATCTCACTACAAAAGAATTGGACAGGAAAGAGTTGTCAATTGTCAAATAAGACAATTTCCACAGATGAGTAAATTCGACTCAGAAGAATAGATGGCACGGGCACATATGTAGATGTCTCTAACATTATGTCCCTATTTTACACTTCTTGCAGATCTCAATCTTTCACAATCTTCAAAGAAATTGTAGTGCTTATTAATCAGTTTTAGGGTGACTACTAATCAGTCTTGCATAGTCCATTCCAAATTGTATGTAGGCGCGCAACTATATACAATTTCAAGATTAACGATGCAATACTCAGTTCGTCAAAACTTTATCATCATGTTTATAATAAAAACATTTTCATGCTTAATTCTTAGATAAGAATCAAAATAAATTTACAAAGATTTTCTTTGTTATGAAAACAATTAGGTTTTCCAAAGTGTTTTATAAACAGCTTCATTTCAATAACAATCACTTATAAATCTCACTATGAATAATCCTTATAGTGATGAAAATTCAATTTTTCTCAAAGGATACCGTTTTAATTTTATAAAAACAATGTGTGATCTGCAAAAGAGTGATGAAGAGTTGTTTACCAAGAACTAACTATGATGTGATAGGAAATGAGCTTAGCCAAATAATCATGAGGTTCATGATCTTGATGGCACTCAAAAGAATAATCCACAACGTAACTCAAATCAAGATGAGTACTCGTTCAATGGTTACATCACTAATGCGAACACTAGGATGAAGCAATAAGAGATAGATAACATCGATACATGTAAGATTTAGCAATCAAAGGTAGTCTTTTTCATTAATCACAAACAAGTCAAAATTGTACCGTAACACATTACATGTCACTATGTCATACAATTCTCAAAACTCATCCTAACAACTGATATCTCAGTTAAGTTAGGGATTTTTAAAAGATACCACAATGAATACTAATCTACAAGAGTCATTAGGTGTCCCACCTGTCCCGGAAGATCCATCGGTCCCAATTTAGAAGAAGATTTCTTCAATTTATTTATTGGACGCTAGGCATCCTCGTCATTGGACAATGGTCTAGGAACAACCCTTATCACAAACTAACAATCAATTAAAACCTTATAATTCAATCACAGAACTTAACGACTTCCTCTTAACAATTTCTTATTCCATACAGGTTAAATTTTACTTTATTCAAGTTTTTAACCAATTTTATACTCAATTCGATATCCTACATCATTCTCCAATACTTTCAATCTGATTTATAAACCTTAAAAGGGCAATAAAAGCTCAATATGATTAACACTTAATTTCCAATTCTATAGCTCCTTCATCAACAATTATCAAATGAGTCACTAGCATGAGATGACTCACATATTCAATCAGATTTCTTGGAAAGGTATTAGTGGCATGAGGCTTTGGGTAATGGTTCCAATGACAGCCTCAAGTGCAACATTCACCCTTTCGATTTCAATTTAAGAATTGGATGACAACGAATCAGATGACATCTTTCTAGGTGGTAACGTTTTGTCAAACTCCACTCTATAAGGAAAGATCGTCATGCCATCGATATCAGACTTAATCTCGCCAATTCTTTTTCAAAATCACAATCAACTAATATCTACATTTCTACGAATATCAACCATTTTGTTGGGATTATAAATATCCACAACTTGGTTTAGATCTAGGATAGCTAGAATTCCTACGAGAATAGCTTCGATTAATTTACTAGGGGAGTTAGGGTTACTTGTGACAATCTACGTCGTATAAATACCTCGTATAAAAATCAAAATAATCATCAAACAATCATGTAATAAAATTACATCATATATATATAATCCAAGTTATATATATATTAAAATAACACTTCTCAGTCTGGCCTTGTCGGTAACTCGGGAATTCTTCGGCACCGTTATAGTCAAAAGATTTTTAGACATTTTTAGAAAATGTTTATAGTTAAAAGATTTTGAAATGTTTTATTCAAAACCTTGGTTTTAAAAATCTTTCGTTCTCTATAACGAGAGCTCTGGTACCAAACTGTAACACCCCCAAATTTATACAACTCAATACAACGGAAGACTCGTTGGTGTTACGGGATAGCACATTACTCACATCATAGACAACGCATAAAAATCTCGTCGTTTATTAATAAAGCATTTCCATTCATAAACATCAAAGTTACATCGGTCCCAAGTCATATTATTTCATACAAAGTTTTACAAAGTATTTGAATGGAAAATATTGTTTAAGTGCGGGCCATGAATTCTTGTCGTCTTCCCGAGAATTACCTTCAAGTACCTGAGATAAAACATGTTAAAAGAAAAGGTCAGCGATAACGCCGAGTGAATTCATAGAGTTTAATAAAATCCATCAATATAATATCAGTATAAAATTATTACTGAAAATCATTTTGTACAAATCATTTTAATAGGCCATGAAATAGCCAAAGTCATTTTATACAAATCTTTATTGAAAATCATAATATAGGCATTTGCCTTAAAAATCATTATACGAGCAAATGTCGTAAAAACATCATACAATACATCTTACGACGTTGTATAAAGTTAAATAAAAACCGTTATATGAATATGGTTATGAAAACCAAAACAAAAACATAATATCAATAGTATGACCCTGTATTGCTAGTCAGGCAATACATCGTAATTCGGAGCGTCTAGTAGTATTTCGTTAGTTTTGATTTTTATAAGCCGCATGACATTGTTACCTTACTAAACCAACAACGGGTAGCTAACCCAATACTCAATTTGCCCATCTAAAGTAGCGTGTCGTCACAAAGGTCACGCTATGGAAATCTTCTCATACATAAATTCGCTTACCAATCAATGTGGCACGACGGGGATCAACCGTCAAGGCGCGAACTGGGGTGATCGTCCCCAAATAGTACTATTAAATGCATAAGCGTCTACCAAATCCCGGTAGTTCACAATTCATGCTAATGGGACTTTTAGTGACATAACCTAACTTTAATAATCCATTTTTATTTCATCTATCGGGTCCTTTAATCATTCATAGGGTCATACAATCGGGTCATTCAATCATTCGGGTCCAAATCAATAAACAAGCAATCGGGACAATTGGTGTCCTATTTTTATAAAAACTAACATGTTATCTCCCTCGCGGGTTTATAAAACATTTATAAAAACATTTAAAAGAGTGCGAGGCTATGAACTCACGTTGATGTGGGAAGGCGGTTTATCGGCAATTCGAACGTACGGTGCGTGCTTCAATCACGGAAACCTATATAAATAATAATCGGTCTTAGACGTTTGTCCAATGACTTTATAAAAATAACAATTATGTATACATTTGATGATTATATACATATGATAATCAAGTAGGTTTACATATTCTCGTTTACTCATTTTAGTGTTATATGTCGATAACTTTTATACTAGTTTACTAGTTTCACCTATTTTCGTGGTTTAAGTCCAATAAACTTATTATAAGTTCTTTAACTTGTTTTAATCCATGTTATACTTATATTATCAGTATCTACACTTTATAAGTTGGGCCTAAATGGGTTAAGCCCAATAAATAAGTTTATAAGTGTTTTAGTCCATTTTGTTGTGTTATTAGTCCAAATAACGTTAATTTAGCCCGTTAATGTCCGTATGTTATATAGTTCGGGTTTTATCGGTTTTTACTTGTTATACATGTTTATACATCAGTATATGAGTTTTATAAAGTTTACATTAGACGGGTCCAACCATCTAAGTTTTATTTAACAAAAACGTTAATTTTACGGTATTAGCCGAAAAAGTCGTAAAAATCATGTTTATAGTTTTTATTACTTATAGGTATTATTTCACTACCATTTCTATAAGTTATTCATTCATTTACCCTTTTACATATTTATATAAATTAGTTTTATAAGTTAGTGGGTTTTACTTTTACATTTTATACATTATAATTTGAGTGCTTATATAATAGTATTATACTTTAATTTCCAAAATCTGATTTTTATCTTCACTTTCACCAAAACTTCCATATCTAGAGTTCTATATGGGGATAGAAGCTCAAGTTTCTATCACATAAACTACATGATATTTGCTCCATTTAACTCTTCTATAGCTACTGTTGAATCATCTTCTAAGTATTTTCTAAAAATCGTCCAAAACAGTGAACTCAGATTTGTATCTTAAACTTGTTTTGATCATATCTCACTCATTACAATGATTCCATTGCATGGCCAACTCTCACATGTGTACAAGACTCATAGCTTACTGTAAATGGATTCTACTTCATCATTTTATCAGTCCATGACCTGTTTCTTTACTGTTTTATACAGCTATTACTTTTAAGCAAGATTTTAGCCTTGTTCTTTATAGTTTTTCACCTTTTTAATCATGTTTATCAACAACAAA
Organism: Glebionis coronaria; assembly: GCA_025667525.1. Lineage (NCBI taxonomy): Eukaryota > Viridiplantae > Streptophyta > Magnoliopsida > Asterales > Asteraceae > Glebionis > Glebionis coronaria. The sequence goes on from JANFOE010002677.1 coordinate 16,515, forward strand.
TCCCCACATAACATTTTAATCATCATATAATCATCATATACATATACAATAGGAAATAAAATACATGATTACATAACCAAAAATAACAAGAGGATGAGGAGGACAATCTTTATACCACCAAGTTGATGTAGGTTATGAGTTTGACATGGATTTGGATGGAGAAACTTGTGATGCACCAAGACCATCTTCATGACCACCATTCTTCATAGACTCCTTGTGGAAAATCAGCCCTAACACTTCATGGAAACTCCTCCTTGGATGTTATAACTTGCACTAATCAATAGGGCTTCAAAAGGGCATCAACATGTATATGAATAACATGAGATTTTGTGGTTGATTTTGATCAAATGAGGGTTTTGAGTGGGATGAGGAACGACACATATGAGGGAGATGAGAGAGTTTCTAACTTGTTTTGCATGGTGGAAATGATGGTATGTGAAGGTTTGATGGTTTTAGCTAGTGGAAAGCTTAAATTGTAAGCCTAAGTGACAAGTGTTACTTAGCTTACAACTTGAGACAATATGTGGTGTTGTGTGGCTAATTTGGGCCGGTTTTGAGTGGGGGTGGGACAAGTGTCCCACTTGTCTCATCCCCATTTATTTACGGGTACTCCTCGATTCTAGTTTCCTCGATTTGTGTGCCCTCGGGTCGTTTTACGAAAAACATTTTTATAAATTATGAATCAACGTCACAAAACGAATCCAATAAAAATTGTCTCATCAAAAACGGAGTTCGAAAACGTAAATACGTAATCCTAGGGTTTCCGGTTTAGTCGTAAAGGACGTTAAAATAAATTCGTAAGTCCTAATCTCTTCTCGTAAATTTGTGAGTTTATGAACCAACACAAATTTAAAACTCCAAAATAATATTTATGGACAAATTTATTTTCTGAAATGTCGGACTGCCACCAAAGACGGTGTATGTAAACGTAAGCACGTAACGTTGAATCCTCCGGTTTAGACGTAGTCGATGCTACTTCAAGACGTAAATCCAAATTTCTTCCCAAAAATAAGTGAGTTCATAAAATAATATTTTCAAATAAATATTGAGAATAAAATATCGACCATAAATTGACGGATTGTCACACCTGTCTTGCGTAGAATTATGTCATTTAATACTTTAGCATTCTACTATAAAGAAGGTACATGCAATGAGCGTTTTGAAGTCTCTTGGTTGTACGAATGTAATTCACGAATAGGCCGGCATGTCGAGAAAGTGCATTGATTGTTGTAGAAATACGTCTTTTAGGAAAAAGAGCGTAAATAGGGCAAGTGAGCACGACGATTTAGGAAAACCGTGTGTGTATGACCCAATGAATTGAGTTCGTTCTCGAGGAGGCTAGTGCGTTGTGTAATGAATTGATTTTGATTGATGATTTTATTAAGAAGAAAAGAAAATAGAAAGAAGAAAAGAAATGACGGTTACGAATTAAACTAAGACGAAAGCGTGAACACGTAAAACCGTAAATAGTGCCAAAATTGAAATTTTAACCTAAAAATTCCTAAAAATTTCTAAAAATCCCCAATAATATTATAAGAGTTTACAAAAAATCCAAACTTTCTAAAACCTTTTAATTAATTCAATAATGACTTTTTAATGCTAATTAAAGCCCTAAAAATCACAATTAATTATTAAAAAGCCCTAAACAAGATCTAATAGTTTGTAAACCTCAAAAATATCCTAATTAAGCTAAAAACTATTTTTGAAAATTTTAAAACCTAATAAAACTATTTTTAAACACTTAAAAACTATTAAAATCAATAAAAACTTAAATTAATTCTAGAAAATAACTGAAAAGCCCTAAAAATATTTGGAAAGTTACAAAATTACTAATTATGTGTCTACAATCTAGGAAAAATGAAAAAACTTAGAAAATTAAACTTTCAATTTTTAATAATAAAATAATAATAAAATAATCAAAAAAATTCAAAGTTTATAAAAAAAATTCTAAAATATTACCAAAAATTTAGAATATTATAACTAAGACAAAAATGCAATTAAAAGTTTCGAAATCCTATTTAATAATTTTATATTAAATTTTAAAGTTGGTAAAAAACCCTAAAATCCTATAAAATAAAAAATAAGACTTTTTGAAAACTTTTTGGGCTGTAAACCTCAAATAACTTAAATAAAACCTAAAAACTATTTTTTCAGATTTTTAAAATACCTTTTTCTATTTTTAAATTACTTTCTAAAATTAAAACTTAAAATATTCCTAGAAAATTAATTAACTAATGGAAAAATAAACTTTTTGAACTGAAAAATCCTAAACCCTAACTAGAATACAAGAAAAATACTAAACAGCAAAAACCCAAAGAAAATAAGCTGAAAACAGCTTAATTATAAGCTGCTAACTAAATAAGCTATAAAACAAACACACCTTAAATAACTTTTGAAATGAACCTTGGTCAGTAAAAGACCCAAGGGCGCAATGGTAAGACGTGTGTGTTGTGAGGAGGATGGCGCAGGTTTGAGTCCTGGCCAGTCCTTTTTGAACTTTTTATATTTATTTCTTTTTTAAACTTTAAAAAACCAAACCTGTGACTTAATTAAACACAAAAACACAAGAACAAATCAATGTTAACAAGATTGAGACGATTTGGAATCAAAAACGTGCCCAGGTCTGCACTTATAACTGATGAACAAAAAGTGGTTTCTTCACTTGTGTAGTTAAGGATCAAGAGGCCTTGATTTTGGTATTGTGGTGTTGTTGATGGACAATATGGCACTCCCACAACCAGTTGGGTTGTGGGAAGTCAAGAACAACAAGAAACACACAAGTGTATCACAAATCAAGCATATTCAAGCACCAAAAAGATGTTTTTGTTTAAGGCAATGTCTGTGAACAATAAACACAAATTTCAAGCACAAATCCGAATTTTAAACCTCAAAATCTTGCATACAACTCAATATCATGACATGAAACTGATTCAAAACACTTCTATGCTTGTAACCCTAACAGATTTACAAGTTTGAAGGCAAAATTCACACAAATTCAAGCTCAATGGGCAGTTTTCTGAATTTAGCTATGTTTTCACTTTTTGATCATGCAAATTGGTTCAAACCCCTACCAAACTGAAAACTTATACTAACATACAACTACTAACTACCTAAAGAGTGTGTAAAACAAGATTGCAGGCAAAATCTAATCTATTTAAACCATACAAAACCTTGATCCAAACACCCCTTAAGTTACTGAACATCAATACTTTCAAACCAAATCAATTTCAAATCCTACCAAACTGATTATGAACACTTGAATCATGCATATAACTAACAAATAAGCAATATCAAACAGCTAAAACAAACATATAACCTGTTTTATGCACAAATCACATAAACACCCAATTAACTGAAAAATGAAAATGGGAAAGGACTTTTACCAAGAGGGACCTACATCCAGGTCCCTCAGTGGTTACTTAACCACCTCCAATAGGCCCGGGCCTATACAGGACCTTGAAACAACAATCCTTCAACAAATCTGCTAAGAAAATGAAGAACAAACACAAGCAAATATACTTTCTGATTTTTCAGTCCTTTTAATCCTTTTCCAAAAACTTTTCTCAAACTCTTTTTCTTTCAAAACACTTACACTAATACTAGCTTACAAACCTGCAAACCAATACTTGAAACAAGGATTTACCAAAATCCACCAATTTTCAGAAACTTTTTCTGAAAATCTCAAACACAAAATGTTTGAGTAAAAATGTAAATGGAACTCAGTCTAGCTGCTCAATCACACACCAACTTTTTAAAAACAAATAAAAGGAATTACAATTTTAATAAAATACCAACTTTATATATTTTGTAAAAAGGAATTACAAATGTTTGAGAGCTAAAAACTAGAACAAAGATAAATGAAAAGCTATGTTGCCTTATATACTGGCTACAAGAACATTCTAGTATGCATAAACCCTAACAAGTGGACTGCCTAATATGCCCTTTGAAAAGTCTTGGAGTCTTGGTCAAATTCGGATCATGTGAGGAATCTGCTGTTGGAATCATCCCATTCGTTCATTAGTACGTGGCCACAAAGGATTCAAACTCATTAGTTGATCTGGTCGGGTTTTGGATATGGAACTGAAAGTGACGCAGCAGGGGAGGTCCCCACTGCTCACATGGTTATGTTGGGGGAAAAGTTTGAGGCGGGGTTGGGTTTAGGTGAGTGTGAATCAAGGTTCTGGAAGGTTTGGGGGTAAACCCCTTTGGTTTGAATGATTAATGAGATTAGGGTTTATGTTTGGAAGGGGTTAGTGAATAGTAGGGTTTGATTATGTTTAGGGGTTAATAAGTTGTTACCCTGTTTTTTTAGTTTTTGAAAAATGATTAATTAAAGGTGTGAGTGGGGATCAGACGTGGAGGGTAGTGGTGAGATGGAGTGTGGTGATTGGTGGAAGGAGTGACATGGCAGCTTGTGAGTGGGTGGTGAGGTTTCTATGTCTGGCCATTTTAGTCCCCATACTTCTCAAAAGTCTTCAACTTGTAATAATCAGCAAATAACTCATTCCCTTTATATTTAAGTTTGCCACTTTGTCAATTTTGGCACAAAACTTTATTAACGTGAAACAAGGGCCATTAATGCACATTCTTCATTTTCCAAGGGCTTTTCTTGTAATGTCTTCAAACTTTAGGGACCCTATTCATAATTATGAATATTTGAGGGGCATAAAGTCTTAATCTTCAAAAGTTGAGGGACCAAACTTGCCAATCTTCAATTCTTCAAGGGCATTTTTGTAAAATCCAACTTGGGCCCGGTTCATTGTGCGGCTTCGTTTCCCGTGTTCGTTTTTGAATGATTCTTGTGATCTTTTGCCATTTCCTCAATATTCGTACCTAAAAATACACAAGTAACAAGCACGAGCATATATTTGGCAGTTTTAATGATATTTAATGCATTTTAAGCCCGATTTGGACGATGAGACTATGTATAAAAGCAGTCTCATCACTCCCCCATACTAAACCATTGTCGTGCCCTCACGAAATGCTAGAATAAAGTATCATAGCATCTCCAAAATTCATTTTATTCACTTTATTGAACTGATAAACTAGCTACACTACTACTATTACTACTACTTGCGTTTTAGACATAATGTATGATTTTCATCGCAAAATGGGACGTTTAGGTTCATAGAATAAGAACACGTGAATGCTTCGTTAGAAATAACTTCGTCGTCCTCGATTTTCACTCCAATTCCATGCCAAGCGTGCAACGAGATCATTGTCATTATAAGTTAGTAATGCTAACACTACTCATATGCCCTAATCACGTACTTATCCTCCCATTATTCCTAAGTTGTATCTCTTATATTTTATTTTGTCTTGAATGTTTCACGAGGATACATTGTTGACTTATGCGATAACAGAGATTTAGGTCTAAAAATAGAGTCCTAACGGTGTAACTAAGACCATCAAATCAATAACCCCTCCTAATAGACAACGATGTTAAAAAATTAAGTTGACAAGAAGAATCGATAAACACGGTTTTATAACGGTTTTGAACATGAGACTTATTACCAAGACTTTTATACGCCCCCTAACGGAAGGGTCTTATTATCTTTGGTTTACCTCCATCTTTTATTCAACTTCGCCATGAAGCTTTTATTATGACTTCGGTCTTGCCTTGCCTTTTATTATCCGCCTCATCGGTGGTTTTATTAGCCAAAGACGTATATCCTCACGCTAAAGCGAATTTTGGATCTTTAAAGCTTCGAAGATTAAGGCTTGATTCACTTTCAATTTTGCATAGATTTTTCGCCTTGTGGGGCTTCAAATTGTTTGCTTGATTTAGGTGAGCACTTGAAATCTTATTATTAGGTGAAGCTTTCGATTATTCGGGTTGCCAATACTTCAAAATCGTGACGCTGGCGATACCTTAATGTCTTCCCAATTTAATTACACGGAAGCTACTAGAAAAGACTAGCAACCCAACAATCCTAACTAAACCGCTAAGTCAATATTTATTAAGCAAAAGATATTTATATGCGAAGGGAGAATAAGCAAACAACGAGAACACATGAGTTTTTGAAAGAATACGAGTACTCTACGTTTAGCATAGTAACTTATAATTAACTCTATCATTTCTCGTCCTCATTTAAGAGACTTAGCCTAATGTGTAGTTAAGTAATCAAAGCTAAGTGCTCAACACGCACGGTCGAGTCAAAAATTACTCTTATTCTCGCCATCGGAAAATCTACATTCGTGTCTTCAAACACTTATAAAACATGAGAAAATTTTTAAAATTTGGCCATTTTTAGCCTTATTTTGCAACAAAACGATAACAAAAAGATAAACTTTGGAAAGCGTGAAGGTTTGGCAAGGCAAGTATCTATTCACCCCCCCCCCCCCCCCATACTAAAGTTAAACATTGTCCTCAATGTTTCGAGTCTAGGGGTGCAAACACCCCCATACTAGAGACGTAGTCGAATGCCTAATCTAGCATGGAAAGGGTGTAACCATTAAATTAATAGCCGTTTATGAAGTGTGCTAATAACCTAAGGTTAGAATATCAAAAGGATATATCATATGGATATTGGGAAATGTCTTCAAAGCAAACGATCGAGTGCTCCCATAAAACAAACACGAGAGGGTCCAATCGTGAAGATGATAATCTAAAAACCACAATGCACAAACAATCACGGAACAAAGGTTGGAAGGGCACAAATCCCCTCACATTAAACTAATTAGAAAGCAATAATATGTACATGGATAAGCATGGGTCTCCCTCACGAGGCACCTTGTTTTTGATAACCGAGTCAAAAGCTCGACTCAAATCCCCATAAATGTGATCATTTAGGGATAATCATGGTGTGGTCAATTTTTGGTGGGGCTTACATGATAAACAAGGCCCAAAAACAACCGGTATTAAGGACTAAGTCCTTAGATGGTGCAATATACCGGGATCGAAGATGGCGTTTTTGTTTTCATTGGAAAAACAAAACAACGCCACTTCATCAATAGTCAACAAAAACCCAAAGGGTTTCAAGAAAATAGGAGAGAAGAAATAGAAGGGTGGGACAATGGGTAAGTCACTAAAAACATGAGCTACTCGAGGTAGACTCGCTCCAATCAAATGAAAAGATTTTCCATTTATTGCATCGGTGGAAGACCGAGATTTCCCTTTATAAGCAATTCCAGGATCAAATATCTCGTCCTCGGTGGAGAAAGGGGAGGGAACATAAGGGGATTCCCCCACACTAAGTCCACACAAAGCACCGTCAAAAGGAGAAGACGAGCTTGTAGTACTCAAAACACGTGGTGATGTCGGAGTTAGAGTTGTAGAAAAATCTTTTAAATTCAATTCAAAATCTTTTCCTTTTTCATCTTTTACACTCTCCTTGTAAAAACCCAATTTAATTATGTCAAAAATATTTGGTGTATCTAAAGCAATGTTAGTCACACTAAAAATTCTCACATTTTGAAATCTTTTTGGTTTAGGTGGTGGTAAGTTTTCAAAACGTTTGTCGACAAAGAAAACTTCCCCATCGGGATCAACGTATTCATCATCCGAAGAATCACTCGAGATTGGAATCGTAGGCTTAACACTCTTAACCTCCACCGGCGGAGGGGACGGAACTTCATTTTTCTCAACAACTCCTAAAACTCTATTTGAAATCTTTTTGCAAATGTTTTTGATAGGATTGACATTGTACAAAGATGTGATCGAATACACATGAGAAAGAGTGGAGTTTTGGGTTGCATTAATGACGAGTTCTTCCTCATTGAATCGAAGAGTAATTTTCCTTGCATGCACATCGATAAGTGCTCTCGAGGTATCCAAAAATGATCGACCTAAAATTAACGGAACTTTAGGATCGATGAGAATGTCAACAACAATAAAGTCTACAGGATAGTAGAACTTTCCAACTTTCACAAAGACGTCCTCGGCTACTCCACAAGCTAGAATCGTAGAATGATCGGCCATCTCGATTGACATTCTTGAAGGAGTGAGATTTGGAAGATTGAGCGATTTAAAAATCTCAAGAGGCATCAAATTAATACTAGCACCAAGATCGGCCAAGGCGTAGCATTCTTCCATGTCTTGTATAGCACATGGGATTAAAAACTTTCCAGGATCACCGACTTTTTGAGGTATGCGGCTTAGAAAAACCGATGAACAACTAGACGATTTTTGCAATTTCTCTTTGTTATTCAACATACTTTTGAAGTTCGCGGCAAATCGAGGCATCATGACTAAGGCGTCGGCAAAACTTATATTAAAATGCAAGTCACGAAACATTTTCATAAAGAGTTCAAATTGATGTTTATTTCGTTCTTGTGCCTTTTCCTTGTCTCGTCTTGAAGGGTAGGGTAAAGGTGGTGTGGGTTGGGGCATAGTAGGCATCGGCCTTTGAATCTCGGGTTCCATGATTGGTGTGGGTTCAACCGTAGGTGTGGTTTGAGCGGTACTTCGTGGGCTTGTAATTTGCTCCTTTTCTACCACAACCTCGGGTTCTTTCTCTTTTTCCTTCTCCATAGAAGTACTTGGACGAGAAATGGGTTCTTTGAAAGTTTTACCACTACGAGTAGTAACAACCTTCAATTCTCCTTTCGGGTTCACGATGGTATCACTAGGAAGACCACCCGAAGAAGAGGGCTTACACATGATAGCTTCAAACATTTTTCCCATACGGTCTTCAAACTTAGATTGCCTAGCATCCGCTTTTAACAATTCTTGCTTAATCTCATGTTGACCTTGCTCCATTTTTTGTTGATTTTGTTGGAGTCTTTGAACATTTCCTTCCATTTTATTAGCATGAGTTTTAAGTTCATTAGCAAGTTCGTTTTTAAGCTCGTTTTTCAACTTGGATCTTAAGCTAACCATTTCACGTTGCATATTGTCAAACTTAGCATCATTAGCCTTAGCATAATTCAAAAATTATCCTTGAAGATTTTTGGTGTGATCATTTTGAAAACCTTGAGTAGAAGTTTGAAAATCACGGTTTTGGTTTTGATTTGAAATTTGCCCATTACCACTTTGATAATTACCCTTGTTATAATTCCTTTGATTTCCTTGGTAATTTCCACCTTGGTTGTTGTTGCGATAATTATTAGCATTTTGATTTGGTGGAGCTTGATTTTGGCGGGAACCTTGACCGATTTGGTTATAAGTTCCTGTGGCTACATAAGCACTCGAAGTGTTACCATCCGCGGTAATGCACTCGGAAAGATCATGAGCTCCACCACACGACAAACAACTCTTAGAAACCGCTTTAACCGAAGCGGAATTCGAAGCTTCTTGAGCTTTCCAATGGGACATAAGGCTAGCAAATCTATCAAAAAATCGATTTTCTTCATTTGCCTCATCATGTAAAGCATTAATGCTACGAGACGATGACGAGCTCAATTTGGCAACACTCGGTGTGTTACGAGGGCTATAAACCTTAGACCTATTCTCAATTATGACCAAAGCTTCTTCAACCGTTTTAAACAAAAAATTACCACCCGCGGCGGCATTTAGATAATCTCTTTCATGATCGTTAAGTCCATTGTAAAACGTGTCTATTTGGTGCAAGTCGGAAAAACCGTGATGAGGACATTCATGTAACATCTCCTTAAACCTATTCCAAGCCGTAGAAAAACTTTCATTTGATTCTTGTGAAAATTTAGAAATCTCATTTTTCAAATGCGTAGTCTTAGAGGGCGGAAAAAATTGGTTCACAAATTTTGAAACGAGATCCTTCCACGTCAATATAGAATTGGGTGGCTCTTTCTCTAACCAAATTTTAGCGGGCCCCGCTAAGGAATACGGAAAAAGCATCATCTTAATCGAGTCATTCGAGACATCCTTAAATTTGCACGTGGCGGTAAGACGATTGAATTGGCGGATATGGTTGTGGGGATTGTCCTTCTCATCACCACGGAATTTGTTGTTTTGGATCATCGACAACAAACCCGTTTTCACCTCAAAATTCTCCGCAAGGATTGCGGGAATCACATAGCTTCTCCATAACCCTTGGTGGGTGCTTGAAGTAACTCCATCATAGTTCGATTCGCCATGGTTGGTGCTTCTCGTACAATGGGTTCGTCAATAGGAGACTCCTCACTAGAATGAGTTGGAATGGGAGTTTTGTTCTTTCGTTTACGTGCACGTTTTGCTTGATTACGAGTTAGCATAAACGTCACGTACAACGTGGAGACGAGCAAAGAAAATTCTTTTTGGTATTTTGTATTTTTCAAATTTTTTTGTGGTTTTTGATGGTATTAACTTTTTTGGAAATTGGTGAATGTATTAAGTAGACAAAAATCTACAAATCTCCTCCTTAATCAAATCTCTTGATTAAAGAAGCCTCAAGGAATGAAAACGATCACGTGAGTGAACGCCTTTGATGACTATAGAACGATGGTGGAACACCAAATCGTTCAAGAGGGTTTAATCAATAGAAACCAAGAAAATATATATGATATGTAATAATACTTTGGGCGGCAAAACCCTCGATTCACTCTCAAAATCAAATACGCATAAGCAAGCGGAGGAAACGAGGCGGCGCGAAGCACTTAAGAGCCTTTTTCCTTTAGGTCGTGAAATACAACCGCCTTATACCCACCTTATAGTTTGTATTTTCAAGATTAAGCTTCACGAAAGTATTTATCTATTTTTGCCTTTTTCTTTGGTTTGAGATTCGAATACAATGATTGGGTAATGACCTCCCAAGTCAAGGTTGTGATTTCTCACGTATTTGGAGTACTTGTGAATTTATTGTTCTACGTATACAATATAGTAATAATATTCACACAAAAACCGAAAAACGATAATACGTATTAGTAGAGTGCTACTAATACAAATACTAATTATGGCTATATAAAAAAAACAATGGTTCAATCAAAACACAACACGCCTCCCCGGCAGCGGCGCCAAAATGATTGTTGTAGAAATACGTCTTTTAGGAAAAAGAGCGTAAATAGGGCAAGTGAGCACGACGATTTAGGAAAACCGTGTGTGTATGACCCAATGAAGTGAGTTCGTTCTCGAGGAGGCTAGTGCGTTGTGTAATGAATTGATTTTGATTGATGATTTTATTAAGAAGAAAAGAAAATAGAAAGAAGAAAAGAAATGACGGTTACGAATTAAACTAAGACGAAAGCGTGAACACGTAAAACCGTAAATAGTGCCAAAATTAAAATTTTAACCTAAAAATTCCAAAAAATTTCTAAAAATCCCGAATAATATTCTAAGAGTTCACAAAAAATCCAAACTTGCTAAAACCTTTTAATTAATTCAATAATGACTTTTTAATGCTAATTAAAGCCCTAAAAATCACAATTAATTATTAAAAAGCCCTAAACAAGATCTAATAGTTTGTAAACCTCAAAATATCCTAATTAAGCTAAAAACTATTTTTAAAAATTTTAAAACCTAATAAAACTATTTATAAACACTTAAAAACTATTAAAATCAATAAAAACTTAAATTAATTCTAGAAAATAATTGAAAAGCCCTAAAAATATTTGGAAAGTTACAAAATTCCTAATTATGTGTCTACAATCTAGGAAAAATGAAAAAACTTAGAAAATTAAACTTTCAATTTTTAATAATAAAATAATAATAAAATAATCAAAAAAATTCAAAGTTTATAAAAAAATTCTAAAAAATTACCAAAAATCTAGAATATTATAACTAAGACAAAAATGCAATTAAAAGTTTCTAAATCCTATTTAATAATTTTATATTAAATTTTAAAGTTGGTAAAAAACCCTAAAATCCTATAAAATCAAAAATAAGACTTTTTGAAAACTTTTTGGGCTCTAAACCTCAAATAACTTAAATAAAACCTAAAAACTATTTTTTCAGATTTTTAAAATACCTTTTTCTATTTTTAAATTACTTTCTAAAATTAAAACTTAAAATATTCCTAGAAAATTAATTAACTAATGGAAAAATAAACTTTTTGAACTGAAAAATCCTAAACCCTAACTAGAATACAAGAAAAATACTAAACAGCAAAAACCCAAAGAAAATAAGCTGAAAACAGCTTAATTATAAGCTGCTAACTAAATAAGCTATAAAACAAACACACCTTAAATAACTTTTGAAATGAACCTTGGTCAGTAAAAGACCCAAGGGCGCAATGGTAAGACGTGTGTGTTGTGAGGAGGATGGCGCAGGTTCGAGTCCTGGCCAGTCCTTTTTGAACTTTTTATTTTTATTTCTTTTTTAAACTTTAAAAAACCAAACCTGTGACTTAATTAAACACAAAAACACAAGAACAAATCAATGTTAACAAGACTGAGACGATTTGGAATCAAAAACGTGCCCAGGTCTGCACTTATAACTGATGAACAAAAAGTGGTTTCTTCACTTGTGCAGTTAAGGATCAAGAGGCCTTGATTTTGGTATTGTGGTGTTGTTGATGGACAATATGGCACTCCCACAACCAGTTAGGTTGTGGGAAGTCAAGAACAACAAGAAACACACAAGTGTATCACAAATCAAGCATATTCAAGCACCAAAAAGATGTTTCTGTTTAAGGCAATGTCTGTGAACAGTAAACACAAATTTCAAGCACAAATCCGAATTTTAAACCTCAAAATCTTGCATACAACTCAATATCATGGCATGAAACTGATTCAAAACACTTCTATGCTTGTAACCCTAACAGATTTACAAGTTTGAAGGCAAAATTCACACAAATTCAAGCTCAATGGGCAGTTTTCTGAATTTAGCTATATTTTCATTTTTTGATCATGCAAATTGGTTCAAACCCCCACCAAACTGAAAACTTATGCTAACATACAACTACTAACTACCTAAAGAGTGTGTAAAACAAGATTGCAGGCAAAATCTAATCTATTTAAACCATACAAAACCTTGATCCAAACACCCCTTAAGTTACTGAACATCAATATTTTCAAACCAAATCAATTTCAAATCCTACCAAACTGATTATGAACACTTGAATCATGCATATAACTAACAAATAAGCAATATCAAACAGCTAAAACAAACACATAACCTGTTTTATGCACAAATCACATAAACACCCAATTAACTGAAAAATGAAAATGGGAAAGGATTTTTACCAAGAGGGACCTACATCCAGGTCCCTCAGTGGTTGCTTAACCACCTCCAATAGGCCCGGGCCTATGCAGGACCTTGAAACAACAATCCTTCAACAAATCTGCTAAGAAAATGAAGAACAAACACAAGCAAATATACTTTCTGATTTTTCAGTCCTTTTAATCCTTTTCCAAAAACTTTTCTCAAACTCTTTTTCTTTCAAAACACTTAAACTAATACTAGCTTACAAACCTGCAAACCAATACTTGAAACAAGGATTTACCAAAATCCACCAATTTTCAGAAACTTTTTCTGAAAATCTCAAACACAAAATGTTTGAGTAAAAATGTAAATGGAACTCAGTCTAGCTGCTCAATCACACACCAACTTTTTAAAAACAAATAAAAGGAATTACAATTTTAATAAAATACCAACTTTATATATTTTGTAAAAAAGGAATTACAAATGTTTGAGAGCTAAAAACTGGAACAAAGATAAATGAAAAGCTATGTTGCCTTATATACTGGCTACAAGAACATTCTAGTATGCATAAACCCTAACAAGTGGACTGCCTAATATGCCCTTTGAAAAGTCTTGGAGTCTTGGTCAAATTCGGATCATGTGAGGAATCTGTTGTTGAATTTGGACACTTGTGATGTTTAGCTGTCTTGGAATCATCCCATTCGTTCATTAGTACGTGGCCACAAAGGATTCAAACTCATTCGTTGATCTGGTCGGGTTTTGGATATGGAACTGAAAGTGACGCAGCAGGGGAGGTCCCCACTGCTCACATGGGTATGTTGGGGGAAAAGTTTGAGGTGGGGTTGGGTTTAGGTGAGTGTGAATCAAGGTTCTGGAAGGTTTGGGGGTAAACCCCTTTGGTTTGAATGATTAATGAGATTAGGGTTTATGTTTGGAAGGGGTTAGTGAATAGTAGGGTTTGATTATGTTTAGGGGTTAATAAGTTGTTACCCGGTTTTTTTAGTTTTTGAAAAATGATTAATTAAAGGTGTGAGTGGGGATTAGACGTGGAGGGTAGTGGTGAGATGGAGTGTGGTGATTGGTGGAAGGAGTGACATGGCAGCTTGTGAGAGGGTGGTGAGGTTTCTATGTCTGGCCATTTTAGTCCCCATACTTCTCAAAAGTCTTCAACTTGTAATAATCAGCAAATAACTCATTCCCTTTATATTTAAGTTTGCCACTTTGTCAATTTTGGCACAAAAACTTTATTAACTTGAAACAAGGGCCATTAATGCACATTCTTCATTTTCTAAGGGCTTTTCTTGTAATGTCTTCAAACTTTAGTGACCCTATTCATAATTATGAATATTTGAGGGGCATAAAGTGTTAATCTTCAAAAGTTGAGGGACCAAACTTGCCAATCTTCAATTCTTCAAGGGCATTTTTGTAAAATCCAACTTGGGCCCGGTTTATTGTGCGGCTTCGTTTCCCGTGTTCGTTTTTGAATGATTCTTGTGATCTTTTGCCATTTCCTCAATATCCGTACCTAAAAATACACAAGTAACAAACACGAGCATATATTTGGCAGTTTTAATGATATTTAATGCATTTTAAGCCCGATTTGGACGATGAGACTATGTATAAAAGCAGTCTCAACATGCATATGTTTTTTTATCCTAGCTAGACCTTTCATAAAATATAATAGGGAGTTCTTTATTTCCAGTTCACATAATAGACATGAAATTATAAGAACAAATATTATATTTGACTAAGAACTGGTACCCAGGTTTGATTGAAAATACGAAGTTCTGGTATGCAACTGTGAATCTGTATGGTAAACCCTTCAGTAGATCTTGAACGTGAAGTATGAAAGAAAGTTTTCTTATACTGAATGATTGATGAGAAAATTATACTGAATGATTTATGAAACATTACCTAGCATATGTCATTACCCGGCTTATGTAGCTCCTGATCCGTTTGGCAAAACATTACCCGGCTTATGCAACTGCGCAAATCTCTATGGCAAAACATTACCCGGCTTATGTCATGCACTTAAAAATCAACGAATATATAATGATTGATGAAAAAGTACCTGATGTAAGGCCTTCAGGCAGCCGGGCCATCTGAATATTCATTAATTTACACAATTTAGACCGCACATACATTTCTACTTCTTATACGTATCTAAGTAAGTGGGTTCATATGGTGAATGTGAACTTCCTTCGCTCCATTTCATAACGTTTGGCAATTTTATTTGTAGGGTAATCTTCATTTATCTTAGGATCAACACATTACTCTAATTTGTCCTAATTGAATCTTTGGGTTGCCTGTAATAAGCACACCTCACATGATATGAGCATGTGTCACGTGTTCCTAAGTTCCATAAATATCAGAATTTTTATCATAAAGCAATCAACTTTCAAAGTCCTGTGGCCACCAAGTAAAGACGCTTCATTTGCAATACCTTCTGTTTAGCAACCATCTAAACAATAAAGCAAAAACACATAATTCAGTAAGACTTTCTTATCAAATGCAATGACAATGTTAAAAACTCGAAAATGCTACTTGCTCTCTTACATGTAGTGGTCAACAATCTCGGCATCGGGTTTGTTGTATCTTGCAACCAAATGTTTCTCAGCAAGAGCAAGACCAACATCATTGGAAATACCTAAGAGGACCAGGAACAATAACATAACAATAATTTAGAAACAAAATAATGCTCCCCAACAGTTCAGTAATTACACATATCTAAATTCTAACCAATGATAGACCAGGAGTCTTGCTTCGCCATTGACAGAATCGTTTCAAGTCCTCTTCCTAATAACGATATGAAACATCATTAGATACTACAAATATGGGAGGGTTTTTTTATTTAATCCAATCAACCACATTTCCATTAATATTATTTTATACTCATAATGATATAATTTTTTTAATCATATCTTTTGTAGATCAGGCTCATGGATTAGAGTTTACATGAACATGAAGTTATAAGCATGCTAGAATATGGATTAGAGTTTAGAAAAGGTACAATGACCTACTTAGATTATCTATACAATTCTCATGCAGGATATAAAAGGTTTTTTCGGTAAACAGATGGAGACTTATTTACCTGCCATGTCTTTATTCTAACTTCGGTCATTGTACCATAAATCTTCGTATCACTAACTGTAATATTCGAAACACAAGCTACTATAATATCTTTGGCAAGGCTCCCGATGCTTATTCCATTCCCTGGTCCACAATCCACGTTTTGTATGTTTACTCCTGAGCATCCAGATTGTATCGAAACACAATCATCTCCTGTTAGAATAAGAAAGTATTATAATATCAATATCTTGACCTCTTTTGTAATGAAAAATAAAAAATCAATGGTTTATTTTTTCATATTGTCAAAATATCGCAAGCGAATTTGTTGCTCTAGATGGTAATATTTGGTTTGTTCCTTGGGGATAAAACAGTAATACCAATAACCTAATCAGATTAACAGTTTTCGAACTTGAGATGGGTTTATTGGTTGTGTTAGTCGTTATGCTTGTTACCGTTACATCAAAACTCCCTTAACATGTCTGTATATTTATATAGTTGAGTTTAGTTCGTTTGTCTCATTTATGATTTTAACAGTATAGTAGACCTAATTTTACCTCTACTATCTTACTGTTGGTTTAATGCCTCACTCGCTGGTCCACCATCCGAAGCCTTACCCATCAATAACACCAGTTCCACGAATGGTTATTCTATTTAGTTTTGTGAAACTCGTGCTGCCAGTGATTGCAGCATAGTGTAGTTCGTTAATGGTTTCTAATTCACCTGCTTTTGATGTTTGAAGCCAGCGAAGGTCTAAACTCAACTCAGTAATCTGGTCTCCCTTGTGAGCTAAACTTCCTACATTTGCCAGAATGAACTAACACTAAACAAAATATATTAGAAGTAGATAAACTAAGGTTCAAATGATAGATATAAATGTAAGAATGCAAGAGATGTCATATCCATGCTAGCACTCGGACTCTAATCCTTGACTACATCAAAAAAACAACAACTCCTTTGGTGTTTCCTCTTCCTCCTCCATAATGGCTGTGGTTTGACCAGATCAACAAATTAAAAAAGTGTATGTATGTATGATTATATATAGCGTTATTGATTTACTCATAATTGTGGATTTATGGATTTTTTTTATTGATTTAGTCAGAATTGTGGATTTATGGATTTTTCTTTCATAGCTAAAAAATAAAGCTGTAGCTAATAGATTACAAAAGAATCGTATGTCTCTACCACTGTTAAAAGATGACAATAGTTTGTTATGGATCCAATAAACCCACCCTGAATTAAAACAGAAAAGAAGACGTTTTCAATGATTATTATATCCGATATTCTCTGAACTAACTTACAAAAAATTGACAAACCTTCCCATCAGGAGTGCAAGGGACGGCTGTGACTAATCAACAACTTGGAAATCTGAAAACGGCCTTTAGTTAGAGCACCACCACCAAGGTTTTATTTGATCTTTTATCAATTTCGATTTTAGGGTTTTGTGATACAGGTTCTGTGAGTATATAAATTAGTTTAGTTACTTAATTTTAGCATTTATTGTAGTTAGTCAATTATTTCTGTTAGTTAATTATTCTGTTTCTAATACAAATTCACAAAAATTTGCTTTGGTTTACTGGTTGAGGCGTTTGAGCCTGCTCTTACAGACTTGAGTTCGAATCTCTAAAGGGACATACTTTTTAAAATTAAATTTCGGAAATCGGAAGTTTCATGCTGACGTGGATTAGTGGCATACATGATGATGTGGCATTTCCTTCCTGTTATATAATATAAAGATATATATATATATATATATATACATATATATATATATATATATATATATATATATATATATATATATATATATATATATATATATATATATATATATATATATATATATAATATATATATATATATATATATATATATATATATATATATATATATATATATATATATATATATATATATATATATATATATATATATATATATATATATATATATATATATATACATATATATATACTAGCTAAAAGACATGTGAAATTCACGGGTATTTTTAAATAATTCTTTTAAAATGTAGTAACTAACTTGGTATATAATGAAGTTATAAATTAGAAAAATGTGTACGGATAAGAAAATGTAGAGTATATATATAATTAATCAAACATACACATAAGTTATATGATACACAATAGTCAAAAATCAAAAAAAAAATCAATCCTTAATTCTATCGATGCTATATGGGTACATATAGGATTTTATCATAAATAGTGTAATACTTTTTGTATACCATGTCATTGGTCGTATTAGTTATATTTTCGTCTTGGTCACAAATAATCATCTTCAATCCTTTATTGCCGAGAGACATTTGCATATGACTTGCCATGAGTAAAAACAGGTCGTGCAAGATACAAACGGACTTGTTCGAGAGGATTGTTGGTGACTTTTGTTGATGTCATTTCAAAAGAGACGAACATTGTAACTGCTTCCTTAACAACTTTAACAAAAGTTCATTAACTAAAAATCTTTAACAAGAACGTTTCTCTTATGACCAAAATTTTTTTCTCATGGTTAAAATCTTCCAGAGCTATGGAATTTTTAAAGGGCAGATTGATTTATGGTCAACAGGATTAACGTCCAGTTGTGGAAAAAAATGTTTGTGAAATTTTTTTTCACCAAATATCCTTGTAATATATTCATGAAATCATATATTGATGATCATAGCACTGAACATAACCTACGGTTCACCAGCACATAAGTCCGTGACAGTTACCGACTTTTTCTTTTTGACAAAGATTAGAACACTAATTTAAAGATATAAATTTTAACAATTTTTAAAAATAATTCAAACATGACAAGATGACACATTTTTGTTTGTGAGAAACCTACTACAATCAAGCGGGATATTGTCCAAAGGAATTATAACAATGTGATCAAGCATGGAAAAAATAATTAAAATCGAACAAAACACTATTAAAAACGAACCAAAAAAATTACCTCATGCTAAATGGAACAACCTAAAATTTTTACTACTATGAAACAAAAGAAGTCAATAAACAACCTAATAGTTCTTCATTTTTAATTTATGTTGAGTAAGAGATAACATTGATTTGAGTTGAAGATTTACCAACGTTCTATATTAGAGTAAATTAGGAACCTTTTTTAGTTTATGAACATTTTGAACATTCATTTTGGGCGGTTTTTTATCAAATCATGAAATATTGGTGTTTAGTGAAATGCCACGTGACGTGCTTCAAATGAAACTTTATTTTAGGAAAATATTTATGAGGTTGTTTGAAAAAGTGTGATATATTAGATAATGGATATAGATTATGAAACTTTTTTTAGTTTAGGGAACATTTTGATCATTCATTATTTGAGGCGTTTTTATTTTTTTATCAAATCATGAAATATTGGCGTGCTCAAATGAAATTTATATTAGGAAAAATATTATGAGGTTTTTTGAAA